>BPLR01009163.1:0-37074 GCA_021605095.1 Caerostris extrusa
CTAAAAATAAATCCTTTTATAATATAAGCGCTACTTGAGGCTGTTTTATACTGACTAGTAAGCAATACCTTAATTAGTTATAGAGTTGACATTGCTGTGTTCTGTGCCGTCTATATGAACAAGAAATTCTCATGATTATTGGCACAAATCTTATGAAACCTTTATATACAGATCAGGAAATTTGAAAATAAAAATACCTTAAAAAACTTCGTTAGCAAACTAGAAGCTGTTAGTCAAAAGTTGGCCAGAGCTTGATAAATGTTTACGTTATTCCCTCATATATTGCTCGTTGAGATAGTGCTGAAACGCCGAAGCAAGGCATCTTATACATACCTGTAACATAAGTATTTGTCACTATTGGATTCTGTCACGGCAATACGCAGTGATTGAATTGACTCACTCGTGTTTCTGTATGCCGTATATGAACAAATTCTCAATTATTGAGCACAGATGGCATGAGAAGCAACCTTCCATGTAATACGATAAGGAGTGAAAAATACATCTGCAGTAAAAATAAAAGAGTCAAAATCTCTGAAATTTGTAAACTACAAGCATTGAAGGCATTTTGCAGGGAGCAATAGCAGGGCGGGTAATGGGACAGAAAAGAAAGAACCCCGGTCTGGAAGGAGTGAGTCTAATAAAAGAAATCCAGCCCTTAGCGCTCTTGCTTTGAAAAATGTGGCACCACGAAATATGATGGAATGTTATCGACGGCAAATCAGACCGGAGCGTAGGTCAGGTATACTGAAACAATGTTTAGAGCCGCCCAAAGAAAAGAAAAAAATAAGAAGGTGGTCGTGCAAAGAAAAGAAAAGAAAAATCTATGGATAACGTGACTCTTTTGCGGAAGCGAGCTCTACTACGCAATCGGAGAAGAGTCCTTGGCAATCCTGCATGTAAATATCCTCGAATCAAAGTTCAGAAACCAACACCCGCCACAAAATAATATTGCAATAAAAAGTGAGAAAAGATGCAGGAGACTTCAGGACTATATGGGGGTTGGGCGTTGGATAGTTTTCTTTTCAAACAATGAGACTTTTTTTCTTCTCTTTTTTTTTCTAAGGGAGGAAGGAGAGTTTGAGAGGAGTCTGGGCCCAGGACGGGGGAAAAGATTTACGAAGTTTTGTCATTTCTTACTTATTCTAAGTTTGCATCCATTTTTTTGTACTATTACCTCTGAGAATTTGCTGAAGTTGAAAATGTATAGGGCAGGGCATGAAAACTTTCCATGGAAGGAGCATAAAACAGCACTTTTCCACTCAGGTGAGTTTCATTTCCTGTATTTGAGTCATTTGAATATTTTTATATAGTATAGGACCACGTTATGTAAAGTGTGCGAACACTTACAAGATCAGGATCGATTTAAATTCAATTTTTTTTGTATTCAGTACGAAGAGGCAGGTAGAATTTTTCTTTATGCCATTTAGTAGTGATTACTTAAAAGTTTTAAAAGTATCTCTTTGGTACTATGTTATTTTTGTGAAGATATTTTTGTTATTAATCATCATATCTTAGCAGCATTAAACCCAAGGAATATTTCATATTGAGGATATTAAAGTAAGATAGCTGAAACATTTAAAAGAAGTTGCATAAAAAATCAGAAATTTAATTATTCTTTGAACAGATATGAATAGATATTATGGTTATACAGCTCTCTCATAACATTAGTTCGCATTGCACAAAATCAGGCTTAGTTTATGAGTCTTTATTCTTTTAACAAAATGCAGTTTTTGAATGTCCGAATGAGTTATTTAACAGAAGTGGAAAACGATTGTAATTGGCCTCCAAAAAGCATCTGCGAGTTTTTATCTGGGAACAAATTGGTCTCATTTATCCGACGAATATCCACAGCACTTTTCAGAAATTTGTTCACTTGGATCATTCCATAATTGCATTTTGATTAAATAAAATAAATTGTTGGCACGTAGGCAGGTTGTGTAACGCTAATTAATTAATTAACCGCTCTCTGACACTACACAGCTCAAAGCGGTGGTTAACGCCGTCTGCTTTTTGCAGGCAAATTTCGTGGAGATATTGCTGCTGGGGACAGATTGTTAACCCACTAGCACAGTCCAAAAGTTCTGTACATGAGACCGGGACCTACTGTTTAAGTTCCAGACCGAAAACATCATGGCCTGCCGACACTGTGGCGCTAGAGCTCGATCAAAAATATCGGCAATCAGTTCTATAAAACCAAGCTGTCAAGCACACAGACAAACATTTTATCATAGGAGTGATGATCTGAAGAACATACATTGGAAATCGTAAATTCTGTACTTTCAACGTGTTTTCTGCCAGAAGACCATGAGGCCTTTAGGTAGACAAAGGAGCATGCTTTGTGGCATTTTAAGGACAGATGCAGTGATTTTATGGACTATTTCAGAGATGGGATAAACATCAGCCTGGGTAATTACCTGAATCAAAGCTATTGAGGTCAAGCAATAACTAGCTAGTCAGGGAAAAACTAAGGATCGAGCTAACGAGGTTTAAGGTCGATGTTTCTTTGGCGGAGTCGCTTCCGGCTGGAAAAACTCTGTGAGTAGAGTGGGGAAGTTCTTACAAACAAATGGGTTCCCATGATGTGGCCCGGCCGGCATTCTGTGTTCCCGTGACAGCATGAAGGTGTGAGAAATGGCGAAAATATTAAATTGCCAAAAACGCATGTTAACAACAAATTTTCAGAATGTTTTTACTAATTAAACTAATAGACTATACTATTAAAGAAAATAAAATAGTTTATTAGAAGAATAAGAGTATTAAACAAATACGTTAAAAGAAAATATGAATAAGGAAATTAGTGAATTTCAATGCTTCAGATTAAATAATTACTATAACGTAAATTTGTGTAAATATTATTTCCATGCATAGTTGTAGTTCCTTTTGAATAATTAAAAATAAAATTAGATTCATTTTTGTTCAATTTTCAAAAGGTTTGAATTATTAATTATTTTATACTTTAGTAAAGAAGTGCAGAAATATTAGGCTGGTACAGGACAAGTTTCTGAAAACATCATTCTAATTAAATGTGAAAGTAAATGATTTATGACAATATTATCCATACTACATATTATGTATATATTAATATTTATTTAGTATATTTGAAATATTTATATGTTAATTAAAGAACAAATAAGTGATTAATTAGTTGCCTTTTTATTAAAATGAATGTAATTAGGTGAAGAGTGAGGAGGTTGAGTAAATAGTCAAAGCATGTAATATCTAATTAAAAAAATTTTACAAACGCCCAGTAAGCATGATTGTTTTTGTATGACAGGCCGAAATATAACACAATGATGGTGATTCAAAAATTCTATATTAAATTTTATACAAAAATAAGTTTTAATTAATAGCAAAATCAGTATTTTTCTGAACGAAGATTTCTAATTCAACAAAAGGGAATTTTTCTTATTATTAGATCTATATTTAACAAAGTATGCAATTATTTGCATTTCTAGTAAGTGTGCTTACAATTTTCTCATTATTAAAGAATATATTTCTGAGATATAAAGATATTGTAGGTCAATTTTCTGTGGAGATGCTGTTCAATTATTTTAAGCTGTATAAGATTAGGGTTGGGCGACATATATGAGTTACATTTCATATAAAACATATTTTCACTTCCATCACATTCAATCCTGAGCATATTTAAATTCCAAAATTCAGACAGCAAGCAATTTATATTTAAAAAAACACTTTACTATATACCAAGACATTTTAAAAAGCATTTCTACCATTACAGTATCAAATTTTGTTTAACAAATAGCAAATGTGAATAATGTTTCTAAAAGTTTAAGGCATTACATACAAACATGCTCTCTGCCAATGAGAGAGAAAATTAAGGCTTGGCTTTAGAAATTTACCTATATATACAAGGATTAAATAGTTTCAATAAAATACACATAAGTCCACCTGGAAGATTGTGTGAGTGAGCAGCTGAAAACAAATTTTATCCTCAGAAAAATAACAATTTCAACTGCATTTAAAAAGTGAAGCAGTTTAATCTATTATATTTTCTTCTACATCAATTGTAAACGATATATTTTCATGATGATTTAATTTTCTGTTTGTTGGAAATTTATCCTTAAAATGATATGATAAATTAATTTTGATGGTTTTCCCAAAATTACAAATATTTTTGAACATATTTTGAAAATATTAAGAACATTTGAGAAATCAAAAATCAATTAAATTGAATTAATTCATAGTAATACAAGGATTATTTCATGTTTCTTTACATGAATTTAAGATTCAAAATTTTTGCATATGCTTTATAGAATATTTCATTCTAGGGGAAATATGGTAGATAAAAGGCGATAGAAATTTGGTAGGTATAGTACGATAGAACTATAATTCTAGGTATAGGTATGGTACGATATATCTATAATTCTAGGTATAGTACGATTGAACTATAATTCTAGGTATAAAATACGATAGAACTATAATTCTAGATATAATATGATAGAAATATAATTATAGGTATAGTACAATAGAACTAGGTATAGTATGATGGAACTATAATTCTAGGTATGGTACGATAGAACTATAATTCTAGGTATAATACGATAGAACTATAATTCTAGGTATAATACGATAGAACTATAATTCTAGATATAATATGATAGAAATATAATTCTAGGTATAGTATACAATAGAACTAGGTATAGTACGATAGAACTATAATTCTAGGTATAGTACGATAAAACTATAATTCTAGGTATAGTATGATAGAACTATAATTCTAGGTATAGTATGATAGAACTATAATTTTAGTATGATAGAACTATAATTCTAGGTATGATACGATATATCTATAATTCTAGGTAAAGTACGATAGAACTATAATTCTAGATATAATATGATAGAACTATAATTCTAGGTATAATACGATAGAACTATAATTCTAGATATAAATATGATAGAAATATAATTATAGGTATAGTACAATAGAACTAGGTATAGTACGATAGAACTATAATTCTAGGTATGGATAGAACTATTTCGATATATCTATAATTCTAGGTATGGTACGATATATCTATAATTCTAGGTATGGTACGATAGAACTATAATTCTAGGTATAATACGATAGAACTATAATTCTAGATATAGTACGATAGAACTATAATTTATATAGAGATATAGTATGATATAGTATGATATTAATATCTAATGCAATGAATCTATTTGCATCGAACGAATCTATTTTGCATTTTCGGTTGGTCTGTAATTCATCTTTAAGAGAATATAAACTAGTTTTTATTTCAAATTATTAGAATTTCTGACACAATAAGAAATATCAAAAACTAATGAGTTTAGCAAAGTTGATTTTAAATATTAGATAGTTTGGCAAAAATGGCGGGCATTTAGCAGATTCGACGTTGAACAGTTAATATCTGCTATCATGGAGATATAAACCCACATTATGCTATCATAATTTGGGAAGATTGAACTGTCCTATAATCTATTTATTTATCATTCCTATTTTCAGTATAGACAGAGTTAAGACAAATAAAAATAATGAATAAGTTATATCTAATAATAATACTTTCTATTTCGTTTGTGCAGTGCATTTAGTATTTATTTTGTTATTGAGAAGTTTTACTGTTTTGGATTATGATAAAAAAATATTTTACTTTTATTTATATTTAAAAAAGGTACGATACCAAAATTTTAGAATTTCATATTTTACTGAAAGCTAAGTAAATTTTGATGTTAATTATTATATTACTATAAAATACAAAATTTAATAATCAATTGAATTTTCTTATTAGAATAAAAAATAATGATCTATTTCTGTCTTTAAAAGATTTGCAAGGAATGCTTAATATGTTAAAATCATATCTAAAGACGTATTTTCATTAACTTAATGATTTAACTGCTGTTAAAATCTTCACTTTTCTGAGATTTCTTTCGCCACTCTTCCTCATTTAATGTCTCTTTTGTAGGAAAATAAATGATCCTGAAAAGTACCAATGGAAATGAAAAGCAACTGATAAGATTTCAATATAGTTTCTTATTAATTTAAAAATAATATTTTGATTTAAAGTCTATCAATCTTTCAGCTTTTCATTGATCATTTTCTAATGAATTAAAAGGCCCTTTTTCTTTTTGGATGTAATTATTCACATATTTGCATTATTTAAATTGGTTTAACACTCTTATTGCCTTGAATAGGCTTATATATTACACTTGATGATTTAAATAACATAATTCTATTTTAATTAGTTAAATTGTGATAATTATTGACTTGATGTGCCTGATGGGTTCATGATCTCGATATTTTGCTCATAACATTTTTTAAAATAAACCATTCATCAATCATTTTTTAAGTTATATCATACTTTTTAACATATATAAACATTTTACATCCCACTAGGTGACTAAAATAACACAATTCTGCTTTAAATAGTTAAATTATGATAATTATTGACTTGATGTGCCTGATGGGCTCATGATCTCGAATTTTTGCATGTTTGTGTTATTAAATTGGTTTAAAACTTTTATTTTATCACACCACTCTCTTTTCCATACAAAAGTTTATATACCACTCGGAAATTAAAATATTATATCTTTACTCTAAAAGATATGAAAATCTTTAAATTTATATTAAAAAAATTTTATTCAACGTAATCAGTTTCCTTCAAAATAATAACTTTTTCTGGAAGGCCATTAAGTTTCTGTATGGTATAAACTTAAAAATATTAATAAAGAAGTGAAAAACAAGTACAACTTAAAAGCATATTTAGAAGAGCGGGAAAGTTGGAAAAATTTATTTCAATAACTTTTTTCTCTCTAAAAACCTTTAAGACCCTAACTGCGGCGACAACATGGACAGCAAAACCCACCAAACCGTTGCAATTAGGACTACTTGGTAATGACCGCGGCAGAGAATCTTTTTAATATATTATTTTTTACTTATCTCCACAATGACCCCCTCTCTGTCTTGATGACCGGTTGCAAATGCCGCTTGACCCTCATGATCCTTTTTGCTCATTTCAGCTAAAATGATCATCATACCACTCTTTTTACCGTGTATAAAATTTTATATAACATTTGGTGACTAAAATAACACAATTTTGCTTTAAAAGAGAACACTTATTAAAGATTTATACATTACTCTTTGACTTTTTATACCTGATATGCTTATTATTTCAATTTTCTACTAAATACTTGAAGCTAAAATGACCTGATATTACCACAAATTCATATATTACAGTGGTGAATAAAACAACATATTTCAGATTTTAAGCACATGACATACTAAATATCTATAAATATTAGTTTTGACTTAGTATACTTGCATGTGCTCTCTCGAATTTCAATATTTAACAAATTTGATGCAAAAATTATAATTTAACATATCTGCATAAATTTGATGCATAAATGCAAAAGTTCATATACCACTCGGTAACTAAAATAACATATCTTTATTCTGAAAATCTTTAAATATATATTTTAAAATCTTCATTCAACGTAATCTGTCTCCTTCAAAAATCTGCATACCTTTTTCTTTGTGGAAAGCCATTAAATTTATGTATTGTATGAGATTAAAAACACTAAGAAAGAAGTGAAAAATAAGTACAACTTAAAGAAGAGGGTGAAAGATGGAAAATTTATTTCGATAACTAAAAACTTTTAAGACTCTAACAGCGGCGCCCTCATGGTCAGCTAAACCCACCAAACCGTTAGAATTGTGACTACTTGGTAATGACCGCGGCAAAAAGAATCTTTTTTATTATATTATTTTTTTACTTATCTCCACAATGACCCTCTCTGTCTTGATGACCGGTTGCAAATGCCGCTTGACCCTCCTATTTTATATCACACTTGATGGCTAAAATAACTAATTTTGCTTTAAATAATTAAATTATGATAGTTGTTGACTTGATGTATTTGATTTGCCTGATGATCTGATGATTTCAATTTTTGGTCATATCATTTTTTAAATTTAAAATTATCATCACATCATTATCATTACTATGTGTAAAATATTGTATCACACTTAGTGCCTAAAATAGCAGAATTCTCTTTAAAAGACATAACACTTATTAAAGATTTATATTAATTATTTTTTTCTTGGTGTATTTGAAGACTAATATACTTATTATTTTAAACTTCTAATTCTTAGATATTTAAATCTAAAATTATCTAATAAAATTGAATTGAAATTGTCTGTCATATTACCAATAAAACTGAAACTATAATTATCTAAGATTACCATGAATAGGTTTATGTATTACACTGGTGACAAAAATAACATTTCTTCTTTTAAAAACAAAACTCAATAAATATTTATAAATACTAGCTTCAACTTAGTGAACTTGATGTGCTCTATCTCAAATTTAAATTATTTAATAAATTTGATGCTAAAAAGTATATTCCTACCACTCTCTTTATGTACCACTCGGGGAATAAAATAATATATTTTTTATTCTAAAAGAGATGGAAATCTTTAAAGATATATTAAAAAACTTTTTGTTCAACTTAATCTGCCTCCTTCAAAAATCTGCATACCTTTTCTTTTGTAGAAAGTCATTAAGTTTCTGTATGGAATATGCTTAAAAATACTGATAAAGAAGTTGAAAACAAGCACAACTTAAATTAGAAAGTGAAAGTCGGAAAATTTATTTCAATAACTTGTTCTCTCTTAAAACTTTTAAGACCCTAACAGCGGCGCCATTATGGACAGCAAAATCCACCAAACCGTTGCAATTAGGACTACTTGGTAATGACTGCTGCAAAGACTAATTTTTATTATATTATTTTTTACTTATCTCCACAATGACCCCATCTCTATCTTGATGACCGGTTGCAATTGCCGCTTGACCCTTCTATTTTATATCACACTTGGTGACTGAAATAACTAATTCTGTTTTATTATTCAACGTAATCTGTCTGCTTCAAAACTCTGCCTACCTTTTATTCTTGAAAACTATCTTGGAAAAGTTTCTATATAGAATAAGCTTAAAAATACTAAATAGTGAACACAAGCACAACTTTAAAGCGTATTCGTAAGAAGAAGGTGAAAGTTGGAAAATTTATTTCAATAACTTTTTATTTTCTCAAAAATTTTTAAGACCCTAAAAGAACGGCGCCAGCCATGGACAGCAAAACCCACCAAACCGTTGCAATTAGGACTACTTGGTAATGACCGCGGCAAAGACCCTTTATTACATGGCTTTTTACTTATCTCCACAATGACCCCCCTCTCTGTCTTGATGATCGGTTGCAAATGCCGCTTGACCCTCCTATTTTACATCACACTTGATGACTAAAATAACTAATTCTGCTTTAAGTAGTTAAAATTATGATAGTTGTTGACTTGATGTATTTGATAAGCTCATGACCTCGACTTTTTGCTCACAACATTTTTAAGATAAAAGTATCATCATTCTTAACCATGTGAAAATTTTTATATTACACTTGGTGACTAAAATAACTTCTGCTTTAAAAGAGATAACACCTATTAAAGATTTATGTACATTACTCGTTGACTTGATGTATTTTTGATTACAAATATTTAATTTCTTAAATATTTGATTCTAAAATTACCTAATAAAATTGAATTGAAATTATCTGTCATATTAAAACTATCTATAAAATTGAAACTAAAATTATCTAATATTGTCATGAATAGGTTTATATATTATAATGGTAACTAAAAATAACATATTTCTGCTTTTAAAAACGTAACGCTCATTAAATATTTATAAATATTAGTTTTGACTTAGTGTACTTGATCTCGTATTTCAATTATTTAATGAATTTGTAGCTAAAATTATAATTATACCACTCTCTTTTTTTCATACAAATGTTTATATACTACTGTTCGACTTTTACTTTAAAAGAGATAAAATTCTTTAAAAATATATTAAAAAAGCTTTATTATTTAACGTAATCTGTCTCCTTAAAAAATCAGCATACTTACTTTTTTTTTTTGTGGAAAGCCATTAAGTTTCTGTATGGTATAAGCTTAAAAACACTTGTACTTGTTTTTCACTTCTTTATAACTTAAAGAAGAGGGTGAAAGTTGGAAAAATCATTTCAATAATTTATTTTTCTCTAAAAACTTTAAGACCCTAAGAACGGCGCCAGCCATGGACAGCAAAAACCCACCAAACCGTTGCAATTAGGACTACTTGGTAATGACCGCGGCAGAGAATCTTTTTTATTATATTATTTTTTACTTTTATCCACAATGACCCCTCTCTGTCTTGATGACCGGTTGCAAATGCCGCTTGACCCTCATGATCCCGAAATTACAGGTTGGTGGGTATATGGGATTCGAAAGCCAGTGGCCAAACGTCACCTTTTTTCCCGTTTTTCTGTTGCCTTTCTTTTTTTTCTGCACTTGTTTTTTCTGTACCTTTTTTTTCCTCAAGGATGTCGCTTAAGAGTGTAATGCGGGGGGTTGAGATGTTGGCGAGCTTCTACAAAAAAAAGGTCTTTTCTTCCTATTTTTACTTCATGTGGTCCTCGATCTCTGGATGCCTTCACGTTCATATTGCCATAGGTTACCAGTCGTTATCTCTAATTTCAAGACGAGGTCTTTCAAGGTCACGCGCGATTAAATCATTAAAGCCAATCTGCGAGTATGGGACACCCTAATTTAGATTTTCTGGCTTTATTGGAAGACGGAATTTCTCTTAATAATCGTGCTTTCTTTATTGGTTTTTTTTTTTTTTTTTGTATGTGCGCTGTAGAGTTTGGGGACAAAGTTTAATTTTTGGAGAGAAAAATATGGTAAGGTGATCAGAAGTTGCTAATGGAATAATCACGCTTTAAGCCGAGCTACTTTTCTAATAATCACGCTTTTGCCAGCTAATTTTTGGTTTTAAAAATACCTTTTGATGTTTTCATAAAGTCTGAAGACTCCAGACTTAATCAGAAACGAACCAAGGGCATCGCTAAGGAACGATATTTTTTTCTTCTTAGACAATAGGTTCCTCTACAGGTTATAATAAATAATCATTGAAATAAAAAATTGCAATGAATCTTTTGAATATCTTTTATTTTTAATAAAATTTGATTTAGATGCTTTTAATAAGAAGAATGAACCAAGAAATATTTGCTCTGTTAAAATTATTAATATATATATATATATTTAATTAATAATAAATATTAATCATTATTAATATTTAATATTAATTAATGAATAATCTGAAATATATTAAATAATATTAATATGAGATTAATATGCTAGATTAATGTTAATTATTAATTAATATTTAATAATAATAATAAATATTAATAATGATGATTAAATTCTAATAACATATTCAAAATACTTTTGTAAAATTAGCACTAGTCTTAAAGGTATAAAACAATGAAAGTAAACACTACAAATTATTTAGAACTTATCTACTGCAAAAGTGTAATAAATAAAATATTATTTGAATTCAAATGATGATTTCATTCCTATTTCGTATAATTATATAAATTTTTTCATTTTATATATATTTTATTCAAAAGAGGATAAGTTGTTAAAATGAATTTTTAATTATTTTTTTAATTTATATTAAGGTTTACTTATTCAATTATTTATATAATTTTATTAGCATTTCAAAATTAGATTTTGATGTATTTAATTTCAAAGGTTTTTACTTTTATAAGTTAGTTTAAACATTAATCTCCAAAATTTTCAATTACTTACTCATTCAGTGAGAAATGTTCTTTTTTTTATTTCAAATTCAAAATTTGATAGAACTATTTTAATTCATATAAAAGTTTGCTTCCTTTTTGATAGTGCTATTTGGGGGCATTCCATTAAAATGGTAAAATAATACCGTATGTTAAAATTTTCTTTGATAAGCAGTACATATTGTTATTTTTCCCTTGAAGATGTGTCATGAATATATTATTTAATCACAAATTATAACTCACCAGAATACAATTTTAATTACTTTTTCTGTCATAAAGATTACAAGAAACTCAGGAATTTAATTACTATTTCAACATATTTTTGACAACTTTTTGTGTATGTATCAGAATAATTGTTACAAAAAGTTTAAATTCATTGTTGATAAAGCACTTTATAATGCATACACTAAATTAAATAATTTTGATGATCAGTTTTTTTTTAATTCCTGTTTAAATAATTCTATGTTTTCTATTAAGTCTCTGATTACTAATAATTAAATACGTATTATTATTATTGATACATGAAATTTTTTCAGTCGATGATAATCTCTGAATTATAACTGAAAATCTTTTTAAATCCATACCGTTATTTAAACATTAATAAGAAAGCTGGTATTACTATTTTCCCTAAAAATAAGAATCCTCATTTTATTTTTTTTTTCATTGTTTCTAATATTGTTAATATTAGAAATCAACTTTAAATCAATATTTCAATCAACTTTTGAAACATAAAATCGTAGCGACAAATGTGGTTTAAAAGTATTTTTAAGAGTAACCACAAATTCTGATTTTTCTTTCTTTTTAACTATCCTGCTTTTAAATAATGAGAATTTTGCAGTACGAATGAATATGCACATAATTCAGATATCAAGTGAGTTGAATTGATTTCCGTTTTCATCATCAATATTTGCAATTATTCGTTTTAAAAAGTTTATAGAACATATAGTTTAGTATTCAAAATGTGCTTACCATTTTTAGTCCTTTTAAACATGAATACAATTTTTATTTATAAGCTATTGATTATTCGGAGAAATTTGTACTTTTAAGATTTATAATTCTTTTGAAAACAGTTTTAAATATTGTAATTATTAAAAAAACTTTTTAAAAAATAGAGAGAGAGAGAGAGAGATCTAATATGACTGTAGAGCGTAAAACTGACGATCCTGCCCCATAAAAAGAAATATCTTATGTGTCTAAATGTGCCAGTAGGTCTACCATGAGGCTGTTGAGGCAATAAAGAAGAAGAGCAATAATATAAAATGTATTTATTTTTTACGAAAACTGAAATGTTAGCACAGAAAAGAAAAACATTGCAAATATGAATTATAAATTTATGTGAGACAATTTTTTAGACCACGTTTCGATTGAATTAATCGGTCATTTTTTAGAATGTAACTGATATTTTTGTTGTATTAACTCAGTCTATATGAAAGAAAATCTATTAATTCAATAAACCTTCTGAAGCATAAAAATCTTAACTGCCAAACGTAATTTGAAAGTATTTTTTAAGAGTATTTTGCATTTTTAACAGCAAATTCTGATTTTCTTCCGTTTTTGACTCTAATTTCTTATAAACGATGAGAATTTTGTCTTAAAAATGAATAAACATTGCATTTTAAGCGTGTAATTCAATTAATATATTCAAATTTACAATTCAAAGATCTCATTTTGTCTAACCCGTTGATAAAATTTGATATTTTGTATGCCACCCTGCTATTTTGTTATTTATGCAATTGATCTTTAAACCACGCGCACGATTTTGGTAAAAGGGATATCGTTAGCGCTATTTCCAAAAAATCGTGACGCTAATACTGCTGAACATAGAATTAAAATCTACAATTAACTGCATATTTAGCAAACTGCAAAATAAATCAATCTCTCCACCAACATTTTATGTTTTCATTTATTCAAAAAAAGAGAATAAAAAATGGCGATAAAAAGACGGGCCATCTTTATTTTTATGTGCAGGGGTGAGTCAGCGTGCCTTACAACCTTGGATCATTACCGACTGTTGAAAACGAGTGATGATTTTGGAACTAATAACATGTTTTTCGAATTTAATCACTTTCTTAGTGACAAATGGTTCCAGCTAATTTCGTAATTTTCTTTTCTATCCTGCAACAGAAAAATATTCTGGTTACCGTATCCAATTCAAAAGGGAACCCCATTTTCTACAGTTAATTGCTGGGTTCTTTACTTATAATTTTTCTTTTGGTTAAATGTTTTTACACGAACAGTAATGTGATTATGTTTCTTGTTACTTTTGCATCTGTTTTTCTTGATGTAATGGACTTTGCCATTATGATCTTGCCTAGTTGCTGCTCGTGATAATGGCTGCGAGTTTAACCTAAACCAGTTTAGTTGCTTGCTTGATTGGGTTGCTTTGCTTCAAATAAATAAGTTTAGAATTACAAACTGGTAATGGAGGAGGATAATAAATGCTATGCTTCATTCAGTTTCTTTTTTGTTGATTTTAATTTAGTTCGGGATCACAATTAATTTGTTGAAGTCTTTTTCAAAGTAAAAAATCAACAAATAAAAACAGTTTTTATACGTTGGTGTAATTGGTGTTCTTTGCCAAGAAAATTATAATTTTTTAAATATTTCTTCAAAGTAAATTATATTTAAAAATGCTTCATGTTTATTCAGAAAAAAGTTTGTTTTTTTTTACTTTGAAAAGAAATGTGTGTGTGAAATTTTGAAATTAATGATAATAATACATAAACAGAAATGCAAAAAGAAAAACATTATTTCTATCAGATTTTTTTACACGTTTATTTTTACACGTAGAGTTTGCAAGAGTACTGGTGATTGTAGAGTTTGCAATATAGTTCAGTTTGCAAGAGTATAGGATTATTTTGCAAACTTTACAATCCTATACTCAAAACTGCAAAAGTAGAGAGAGTAATATAGAGTATAATCCTATATTCTATATTACTCTTTGCCTTATTGTAGAGTTTGCAAGAATATGATATAGAATTGCATTTTTTGCAAGAGTATATACAGAATTGCAGAGTTTTCTGAGTATATAGAATTGTAGAGTTTGCAAGATTTAAAAGGATCTGATTTTGACTAAGTTTGCAAGAATTTTGTATATATCCCTGTCATTTAGATTTATGCAAGAGTCTTTATACCATTGCAGATTTTTGCAAGAGATATATCGTTAATTGTAGAGTTTGCTAAAAAGAATATATTATAGAATTGTAGAGTTTAAAAGTATATATAGAATTGTAGAGTTTAGCAAACTGTAAAATAAATTCAATCTCTTCAGCAACATTTTGATAGTTTGAATTGTAGAGCTTCAAAAAGAGTATATATAGAATTGAGAGTTTCAATTTTTATAGAATTGGAGTTTGCAAGAGTATATATAGACTTGGATCATTACCACCGACTGTATATATAGAATTGAGAGTTTGCAAGAGTATGTTATAGAATTGAGAGTTTCAAGAGTATAAATAGAATTGTAGAGTTTGCAATTTTCTTCTATCCTGCAATTGTAGAGTTTTCAAGTACCGTATCTAATTCGAAGAGTTTGCAAGATTTATATAGAATTGTAGAGTTCTTGCCTGTTTTTCTTTGGATTACAGAAATTGTAGAGTTTGATTATGTTTCTTATATAGAATTGAGAGTTTTTCTTGGTGTAGTAATGTAGACTTTTGCCAGTATTGATCTTGCAGAGTTTGCAAGAGATATATAGAATTGAGAGTTTGCAACCAGTATATATAGAATTGAGAGTTTGCAAGAGTATATATATAGAATTGAGAGTTTGATAAGAGCATTTAGAATTGCAGAGTTTGCAAGAGTATATATAGAATTGTAGAGTTTCAAATTTCTTTTAGAATTGAGAGTTTGCAAGAGTATATATAGAATTGAGAGTTTACAAAGAGTATATAGAATTTTAGAGTTTACAAGAGTCATAGAAGAATTATAGAACATAAAATATATATAGAATTGTTAGAGTTTGCAAGATTATTAGAATTGAGAGTTTGCTTTTCTTAGTATATAGAATTGTAGAGTTTGCAAGAGTATATATAGAATTGTAGAGTTTGTAAAGAGTATATAGAAATAGAGAAAATACAAAAGAAGAGTTTGCAAGAGTATATATAGAATTGAGAGTTTGCAAGAGTATATATAGAATTGAGAGTTTGCAAAGAGTATATATAGAATTGCAGAGTTTGCAAGAGTGTATATAGAATTGTAGAGTTTGCAAGCCAATTATTTGCATTGGATAGGGCTTGGATCATTACCGACTGTTGAAAACGAGCCCGAATTTTGGAACTAAAAACATGTTTTCGAACTTAATCACTTTCTTAGTGACAAATGGTTCCAGTTAATTTCGTAATTTTCTCTATCCTGCAAAAAGAAAATTATTCTGGTTGCCGTATCCAATTCAAAAGGGGAACCCCATTTTCTACAGTTAATTGCTGGGTTCTTACTAAATAACACGAACGGTAATGTGATTATGTTTCTTGTTACTTTTGCATCTGTTTTTCTTGATGTAGTAATGGAGTTTTTGCCATTTTGATCTTCGCGAATTTCTGTTCGTGATAATGGCTGCGAGTTTAATCTAAACCAGTTTAGTTGCTTGCTCGATTGCTTTGATTTGCTTTTTTTGTTTCGTGAAACAAATGAGTTTAGAATTACAAACTGGAAGTGGAGGAGGTTATTAAACGTTATGCTTCATTTAGTTTCTTTTTTTTTGATTTGATTTTATTTTAATTTGTATCATAATCAGTTTGTTAAAGTCGTTTTCAAAGTAAAAAATCAACCAATAAAATAATTTTTCATACGTTTGTGTAATTGGTGGTTGGTATTGGTGTTCGTTGCCAATAAAATTATTATTTTTATATATTTTTCTTTAAAGTAAATTATATTTAAGATGCTTCATGTTTATTCAACAAAAAGTTTGCTTTTTACTTTGAAAAGAAGAGTATGTGTGAAATTTTGAAAATTAGCCAATAACATTAAGTCAACATATAATACATAAACATGAATGCAAAAAGAAAGACATTATTGCTATCAGACTTCAGTTGCACTTATTTTTACGAGTATAGAATTGTAGAGTTCGAGAGTTAACCTATTATTAAATATTTTTAAAGCTCATGATCATATTACGAGTATTATATAACTTGAATTTTCTCAGTTTCCATAATTATTATAAGACATTTATATTATTATAAATTAATGATTTATTGTGTTACATTTTTTATTTTTATCTAAACTTAATTTGTATGTAAACACATTTTTAATTCATTCATTTCTTTTAAAGCAAATCATTTTTTTTTTTTACACAAACTCTTCTTATTAGTAATTTATTCTTTTAAATTATCTTTACAATCATATGCATATAAATTATAATCTTTTTTATATAAAGTAATTAGTCGTTATCACAGGTCTGATGGCCGAGTGACCAGCGCTCTGTGTCACAGTGTTTCGGCTCGTCGGTGTCATGAATGTTTGTAGTGGTTCGAATTCACTTTAAACTATAGGTCCCTGCCTAATATGACTGTTGGGCCTAGGGCTGACAACCTTACCTAGTAAAAAGAAAACAGCTCCTGTTTCGAAATCTACCAGTAGGCAGACTGTCATGGCCCAACATGGACTGACTGTAGTGTCGGGGAGTTAATTAGTCAATCCTTATCGTATACATTATCTTGTATTAAGGTAATTTTAAATTCAAAAATTTAATTTGCCTTAATTCCAAAGATTTGGATTTAATTATTTAAATTGTCATTCACAAGAAAATATGAATTAAATCGTTTACATCTTATTGCATTAAAAAAATTTGAATTCTGTCATTTAAAGAAATATTTTATTTTTCATACAATGGCAATTGATTTCTTTTAAATTAGTAATGATTAAAGTATTTAAAATTTGAAAAACTTGAATATGGCATATCAATATATTTAATTAAATTAATTTTAATTCGCCAAAATTTTATGAAGAAGAAAAGTTTAAATCTTCCTAATGGATTAGGAAGATTTAAAAAAAATATCTATCCCCACAATTTTTTTATATATGAATATCAAAAATTTCGTTACAAAATAAAACAGAGAGAAAATCAAAAATAATTTTCTTCAAATTAATAATAATATAATTCCTCCAGTTTATTATTTTATTAAAATCGAATATAAATCCAAATATTGTCATTGTTCTAATGCAACTGCCAATACAGAGCCAGTTAATCTTGATGCCCTAAACAAAATCTGCACAGCTGTTACTCATTTGCACTACCCAGGGGGTACGTGTAGCTTGAAGATATCCTACGAACGCGAGTAACACTACTCCAATTAAAAGAATTTTAAAATCCATTATTTAAAATAATTATTTAAAAATATTATTTTTGCATCATTAAAGATTATTTATTTTTATAAATTTTTAAAAACATTTACTTCAGATGATCTTCAAGACATTCCTGAGTTTTTTTTTTAAAAAAAACCTGAAGCTCACCCCCTTAACCCATCAGGCCCCGGAACCCAAACTGGGCCTCGCAACATTATTGGTCGCCTCAACTTTGTCAAACCCTTTCGTTCCCCTGCCTCCCATCCACATTGGTCGTCACCCCTTTCTGTTCCTCATCCTCTCTCAGCCCTCACCTCTTCCAATCCCAGCTCTCCGGCATCCTCTCGCTCCATCCAATAGAGAAGATCTTCCGTCATCTCGATGACGTCACGCACCGGCGACCAATCAGAGCGTCTCTTGCTCCTCCTGTTCAGAAATCACCTGGTAAGTTCAAAGTTGGGATGTAAGAGAGAGAGAAAAAAAAATGGGGTGTACCTGGATGTATAAAAGGAACATTGTATTGAAGTTTAGAAACATCCGTTCGATTTCAACCCCCTTTTGCGACTGTGACCGTGACTGGTATTACGTTACACAGTTCGAAAGAGAAGTTTTTTAAAAACGCAATATATATCTTCAGTTTTTCTGTGGATTGAATAGTATAGGTTAAGGACTCTTGCTAAGAGATTGTGGATCTGATATCGTAGTTCATATTTAGATTGAAAATGTATTTCAAAACCTAAACGGTTATTTCTTGGCATTTTGTTGACCATCGAAAAACTGACGAACGTATAAAATTTTAGACAAGAGTCTAAAATATAAATATCTCTCTTTTTTTTTTTTTTTTTTAAGAAATTCTCTAAAGTTCTTTTATGGTTATACTATCATCCAAATTTACTTTTAAAATGAGCATTGATAAAATGAATAATTACAAAAATATTTTTAATTAAATGTTTTTAATTAAAATTAATTAACATCAATATTAATATAATAGAGACAAATAAAATACAAAATAACTTCAGATATTGAATTTTCTTTTAACCATTTAAAGTTGAAAAACGAAATTTAAAGTATAATATCGAATAAAAATAATCAAGTAATTTATTTTTTTATTAGGAATCCTTAATAAATTTGAATTACAACAGTACATCATTAATCATTTTTTAAGAAATTTTTTTTTTTAATAACATATTTGAAAGAATTGAAAAATTGTTCAATAATTAGCAATTAAAGTAAAACTTTTAATTAAATTAATTATTTTATGCATTTTTAAATCTGGTTAAAGTTTTGAAAAAAAATATAAAATATAAAATACCCTTATTTTAGTTTTGAATTAATTTAGTAATTGTATAATAATTTTCTAATTGAAAAGATAGTAAATGTCGAATTATTAAAATTTAAAAAATATAATTAATAAGATTAAAAACATAGTTATTAATTAAATAACATTAAAAATATAGTTATTAATTTATGTCACTATTTATTTTATGACCCCTAATATTTAATTAATTTATACATTTATTATTATGTAACATTTTATTTCAATCATTATATTTCTTTACAAGATTTTTTTGAATTATGGAAAAGTAGAATATTTTTACAGCATTATATTTCACAAAAATATTCTTAAAATATTAAATGTAGACAATTTTCTAAAATAAATATATATTAGAGTTTTAAATGTTAGTAATTTATATGTTTATAAACGTTTAATTTCAAACAATATACACATAATTAGAGCTTCTGCTATTCAAAATTTGTTATCTTTGAGAGAATACATTTTCGTAAAATATTTATAATAAAATATGTTGCTATGAAATAAGGTTTTGAAATTAAAACTACTATTATTTCACTGGATGTTTTTAATATAATAATACTACTTTAGGAAGTTAATTATTAACATTATATTTAAGTCAAAACAGAAATCATGGGTAATGTAATAGACATACAATAAAAGTTTTAAATTTATCTAAATTCGTTGTTGTTTTTTTTTTTATGAAAAGAAGTTCATAGAGGATATAGATATTAGAACTCTTTATAAAATATTTTGAAAAGGAATTAAAATATCATGTAATAAAGAATGAGATCTTTTTTAAATAATAGATAAAGAAAGTGATTAAACTTTATGTTTTTTTTTTATTGAATTTTAAATAATAAATCACTCTAAATCTCAAATTTAAATTTTTATTAAACTTTTTTTATTCTCAAAAGTAGAATTTTCTTTTTTAATCTTTTCGCAAAATAGTTCTTGTCTTCTTTATTAATTAATTTTATTTTATTTCTTAATTACAATAGTAATAACAATAAGTTATTTATTAAGGTAAGTTATGAATAAAAAGCATTAGCGCAAGGTGGAACTAATTAGTTTTCTGTCCAGGCCTTTAATTCTAAAAATAAGCAGCAATTTTAATTTTATAATTAAATAATTTTGTTGATTAATAAGAATTTATTTAATATAAGAACGTATAACAATATATATTTTATTATTTTTGTTAATATTTCAACAAAGTATTTAAGAAAAATAAACAAACTTCCATTGATACGCTTGCCTATATTAAAAAACTTGTTTTTATATATATACATATATATATTTATATAATTTTAATAATTTATCTGTATAATTTTTAATAAGTTTTATATATAAAAGAAATATATATATATATATATAGAAATAATTATATAAGTAAGTTATTTAAAATTATATAGATATATTTATTATATAAATTATTTAAAATTACATATATATATTTATTATATAAATTATTTAAAATTACATAGATATATTTCTTATATAAATTATTTGAAATTACATAGAAATATTTATTATATAAATTATTTAGATAAAATTATTTTATTAATATATAATGGATATCATGCCTACCTAATTTTTATTAATATAATAATTTTTAAAGAAAAATAAACAAATCTTCATCAATATATATATCAACATGAACACACTTAGCAACACTTTTGTAACACTTGAATTAAAACTAAATTATTTTGCAAAACATAAATATTCAATAAATTTATTACTAATTATTTTAATTTACTTGTTAAAAAGCATTTTAAGCAAATATAAATTGTTATTAATATTTTAACAACTGTTAAAAAATATATAGGTTTTCATTAATACATTTATCTACATTTAAAAACACGATTTCAAACTAAATTCACAATAGATTTTGAAAAGCTAGTATGTCTTTCTTTCCTGTCAGTATTAAAAATGCATAACTGTTTCTGATGATTAATAAGAATGAAGATGATTAATAAGAATTTATTTAGAAAAGGCTGTATAACCAAATATAATTTAATATTTTGGTTAGTATTTTAACAAAGTGTAAGAAAAATAAACTTTCATTGATACGTTTGTATATATTTAAAAAGTTGTTTTAAAATTAATATATGATTATTTAGAAAAATTATTTAGATAAATTAATATAAATTATATAAATAAATTTATTATGTAAATTAATTTAATAAAATTATTTATATAAAAACTAAACATTTTAAAAGAATTAAAAGTTTTTGTTAATATAATAAATTTTTGAAAAAAAAAAAAATCTTTATTATTACATTGTATATCAACATTAATATAGTTGACAATACTTTTATAACACTTGATTTAAAACTAAATTATTCTATAAAAAATAAATATTTAATTTATTTATTACTAACCATTTAAATTTATTTGCTAAAGAAACATTTTAAGCGAATATAAGTTGTTACTAATATTTAACGAACTGTTTAAAAAGTAAATAAATAAATAGGTTATAATATAGTAAATTTTAAAAACTGTTTAAATAATAAAAAAAAAAATTATTATTAAAAAGTAAATGGGCTTTCCTTATTATGTTTATCTACAGTTAAAAACACGATTTCAAACAAAAATCACAATTTCAAAAGCTACCACATCCTTCCTGTCAGTACTAAAAAATACCTAACTGTTTCTATTCATGGCAAACAACTTTTATTCCCTATCGCAAAAAGCAATACCAAACGGCAATAAACAGGGAATGGGGGAATAAAAAACAGAAAAGCAACAGCACTCAAAACCATCACCACCTAGAGTTCTTCAACAGGAAATCCCGATCTATATCTCAAAAACTTTCTCCAATAGAATCTTTATGTAGAACTCCCTCCTTCCTTATGCACACACACTTTTCCGTTGTAGTAATGCACTACTGATCTCACACCCATCCCAAATCTTAACCCCCCAATTCGAACAGACCAAGTAACGCACAACAATAATTGGCGGTACTTTGGGTGCACGCGAGTGTACCCCCTCTTTTTGTTAAGGCTTCCCTCTTTCCATAGGTCCTTGTCCTGTGTATGGGAACTTACAAGGACATACAGGTTACTAGCCTGTTCCTTTTCCGGTCTACAAATAAGAGATCTGTCTAATCCGATCCAGTTAAGAGTGAAGTTGGCATCATTTGCAGATCAAATGACACAATAAAACGCCAATTGTGACGTCATGCTGTATTGTAGTCAATAGCAGACTGTGGTGAAAGTTTTTTTTCTTTTATTCAGGTTGTTTAATTTTTGATCAACTGTCCATTTCCGGATGTTTCTTGGTGAACTAATAACCACAAACATTTTCGGTTTCAGAAAAATCTGGATTTGTGAAGATGGATTGGATTTTTTTTTTTTTTTAAGTAATAACAATTAAAACAATATTGATTTAAAGTTCCCAATAGGCTTAAAATTATCTTCTTTTTCGAGGTCAATTATAATTAATTTTCATTGAAATTGTAATTTTTTAATAGATTTTAAATGTTTTGATTCTTTTCTAAATTCAACACTTTTGAGCTTTTTTTTTTTTTTTTTTATAATTGATTTATTTACACCTTTAATTTTAATTTTTAAGATTTTTTTTTTTATAAATTTTAAACAGTTAACTTTATATAAAGATTATTAACATTAATTAGGATGAGAATATTTTTGGGATTCGTTTAATCACTTAGGTACTGTTAAAAATGGTACGTCCGTTTCCGTTAACTAGTATTTTCCAAACTTCGAATCGCGAATAGATTAAAATGGAGGCGTAATGTTTTTCCAGATATATCTTGGTGAAAACAAACACAGATATTTTTTGTTCCTAAAAAAACTGTATTGGTTTTTTTTCTTTTGAGTATTAACAAGTAAAAAAATTGATTTAATGATCCCAGTTGGCTTAACATTATTTTTTTCTTATAGTCAATTATAATTAATTTTCTTTGAAATCGTAATTTCAACAGATTTTAAATGCTTTTGATCCGATCCAGTTATGAGTGAAGTTGGCATCATTATTTGCAGATCAAATGACACAATAAAACGCCAATTGTGACGTCATGTTGTATTGTAGTCAATAGTAGACTATGGTGAAAGCTGATTTTTTTTTTTTCATTCAGTCTGTTTAATTCTTGATCAACTCTTCATTTCAAATATTTCTTGGTGAAAAAAGCAAATATTTTCGGTTTCTGAAAAAGCTGAATTTGTAAAGCTGGATTTTTTTCTTTTGGGCATTAATAAGTAAAAAATATTGATTTCGTGTTCCCAGTAGGCCTAAAATTATCTTCGTTTTCATATTCAACTATAATTAATTTTCCTTGAAATTGTAATTTCAACAGATTTTAAATGCTTTCGACTCGATCCAGTTAAATTGAAAAATTTTTAGCTCACCTTTTTTAGTTTTATTGACACTGCTGTAACTATATTTTTTAAGATTTTAATAAATTGTAACCTTTTAACTTTTTTTTATAAAGGTAATTAACATTAATTTTGATGTGGAAATTCAGGTTAATTCGTTTATTCACTCTCCATTTACTGAAAATGGTTTCTTGGTGAAAATAACTTGTATTACATTTTCGGTTTCGAAAGTGAAGCTGAATTTAAAAAAAAGCTGGATGATTTTCTTTTGGGCATTTAAGTAAAAATGAAATTAAAAAAATCAATTAAAAAATACACATTCAACTAAAAATTTGCGTTGATTTTATATATTTTTTTAATTTAAATATTTTTAATTATTATTATTATTTTTTATTTTATTTACCAATGGCAGATTATGAATTTTTACAGATTTTAAAAAGCACAACGAAATAAAAAAACATTAATTAACAATAAAATTTTGATTTTTTTTCAACAAAACATCTGAAAAGAGTTCATTAATCAAACAATAAAGCGTAAAGTTGTAGTGATGTATTTAGCCACTAAAAATGAAATGTTCAAAAATCAATTAAAAAATACACACAAAAAAGGTAGATATACCAATAATTTAAATATTGTTAATTATTATTGAATTCCTTATTCAAAGAAAATTCCCTTTTTAAATCCATAAAATGTATTGAATCTCTACAGTGAAATGAATTTTTTTCTCTTCTTTTGTTGCTATTGTTATTTGGCTTTAAACACAGTTTATTGTAAGACAATAGTTTTACAGTGTTAATATCAGATATTATCATAATATTATAAATAAAGCATTATTATTATCAAATATAATAAACATTATCGAATATTATATAAATATAATAAGAATAGTATTAATAATATTATAATAAGAATCAAGCATTATCAAATATTATCAGATATCAATGTAATAGTTTATAATAAGATAAAATATTTCTTCGGAATATAAGAATGTTTTTAGCCTATTATTCATACTTTATTTATACTTCATGTTTTAAACTGTTTTTATACAAGCTGCCCTTCTATTTATGAATGATATTTTTTACAATGAAAAATGATAAATTTATTAGTTATTGTTAAATTTTACTATGCATATTGCTTCGCTGAAACCAATAATCTAATATTAATCTAATAAACAACAATATTTAAATTTTATCATTTTTATATTTTTAATAAGAAATTATAAATATTTAGGTTATTTTAAATAACATTGTATTTGCTTTCACCAGACGATCTTTTAGAACAATTTTACATTATTTAACTAATAAATTATATAATTAACAACACGTGAAAGAAATTTAAATAAAAATTATGCATAGCTCATGAAAGAAACTTAAAAAAAAAAAATAAAACATTGAAAGGGATCAAAGAAACGAAAAATTGATCAATGGCATGAAAAAGGTGATCAAGGAAACGAAAATTTTTACTGTGATTATAAACAATGATAGACATGCTAAGCAATGATATTGATTTCGTAATGCATGATATAAAAAAAATTTTGTAGTTTTTTTTTTTTTTTTATCTTATAAAACACTTGAAATATTTTAAAAATATAGAAAAAATAACGAATTAAATAAACTAGCTAGTTATTTTGTAATAATTTTCTTTTTTAATTTTTGAAAAGTAGTTCATACTGCATTTTGAATACTTCAATTTTTAAGAAGTCTTATTATATAAATATTACTATTACAATTTTAATAAGCCAGCAATTATTTTAAGTTTTTAAATAAATGTCTTTCAAATTAATGTTTTTATATGAGTATCAGTCATTAAAAACTCTGTTTAAAAAGATTTTAAACCCATTATTTGAAAACTTTGCATAGGATATCATTGTATTTGAATTTTATAATTATTATCATTTACCGTAAAAATATTTTAAACTTCTGTTCTTGAGAATTTTATAATTTTGAAAAGCAAATATAATTTATTTATTTATTATTAAAATATTATTGTTGAATTTTAAAAATAAATTCACTTAAAAATAAATACTAAATGTCATAAAAAAGAAAATATTTATCAGTATGCACACATTAAAAATTAATTTATTAAATAAAATAGCTATAAAAAGTTTCTAATGTAATAATTTTGGTTTTTATTATTTCAATATATTCAATCTTTTAAGTTTTAAAATAATAATATAAAAAATATTAAAGTCCATAATTTTTCAAAAATTTTAATTAAATAAAATTTAACGATATAATTTATTCACTTCCTCTCTATACCTTTCATTATAATCGTAACACAAATGAAAATATATTTGGTATGTAAGAATTTCACATTTAATATCCAAATTAAAAGCAAATAATATTACTTTTTTCCCATAATATTCGAGTTATTTCTTTTTTTTTACTGAAATAAATTAAAGAAACATTAATCCAAATTTAAAATTTTTAATTTTTTAAATATTTATTTGAAAGTTCGTTTTCTAAAAATATATAAAAATGAATGTTTTTCAGAAATTTAAAACCTAATTATAACATTCGTTGAACAGAAAACTAGTCGGTGAAAAAAATATTGTTTTTGTGAGTAAAAATATAGTATGAAGAAATTATTAATATATATATTAAATTAATTAAAATAAGTAAAAGAATGATTTTGTTCAGTATGTTATTTATTAAAAGAAATAGGAAAAATTCGTTCACTACAGAGTAATATGAAAAAATAACAAAAAATTTTTTTTCGTTATTATGTGAATATTAAATAAATTTATGTAAATACTGAACAATTTCGTTTGATTAATTTTTAAAAAATATCAAAATAATAATTTTTTAATAAAATATTAATTGGAAATTTAATAATAATTATTAAACTTTTTAAAAAAATCACCTAGCAAGTAACAAACATTTATTCTCTGTTCTTATTTTTATTATATATATATATATATTAAATTAATTAAAATAAGTAATAATAATTTTATCTAATATGTTGTTGAAATAAATAATAAAAAATAATTCCTTTTAAGGTAATATGAAAAATATAGCAAACATTTGTTTTTACATTATTAAATATTTTAATTTATGTGTGAATATTTAATAAATTTATGTAAATACTGAATAATTTAGTAGGATTAATTTATAAAAATATCATTAAAGTAATCATTATTTAACAAACTACTAATTGAAAATTTAATAATAATTATTAAATTTCAAATTAGTAAAGCTAAAAAAATTTTTCCTTAAACATTTAAATTATTTCCACATTCTCTTCACAGGGAAATAAACTTTAAAAAAAAACCCACCTAAAAGCAAAAAAAAAAAAAAAACGTTTCTCTGTTTTTATTTTTATATTTTTATATCAATATATATATATATATATATATATAATTAAAATAAGTAATAATTTTTGTCACTGTTATTTAAATGCATATGAAAAAATTCATTTTAGGGTAATATGAAAAATAATAGAAACTTTTTTTGTTATTAAATATTGTATTTTATATATGCATATTAAATAAATTTATGTAAATTATGGATAATTTAGTATGATTATTTTTTAAAAATATCATTAAAGTAATCATTTTTAACGAACTATTAATTAACTTATTCATATTAAAGAAAACAAAACAATATTACATTTTTAATAATTTTTTTTTCAATATGTTATTGAAATAAATAGGGTAAAAAATTCATTCATTTTAAAGGTAATATGAAAATAATATTTTTTTTTCGTTATTAAATATTTAAATTTATATGTGAATATTAAAAAATTTAGTAAAAATTAGTTTAAAAATATTAAAATTAAAATTTAATAATAATTATTAAATTTCAATTAGTAAATATAAATTTTTTTTTTAATATTTAAAGAATAATTTCCATTTCCTCTTTATAGGGCAAATAAACTATAAAAAAAAAAAAAAAATCATCTAAAAAGCAAAAAAATTTTTTTCAGTTTTTTTTTTTTATTTTTTTTTTATTTCACTTGCCCTGCCAAAATTACTCCCAACTGTTATTTCTACGGATGTTTACAGAACAATCTCGCAGAAAATTAACCTTTTGCTCCAGCGTATCAGGGAACGAAAGAGTAACCCAGAGAGTAAAAAAATAATAATAATACTACAAAGAAAGAAAAAAAAAAAAAAAACGCCAAGATGGCAAACATCAAAAGAATGAAGTCGGAAATATGCACACACATACCGCCAATGCAAATGAGATATAGGCACAAACTCCGCCTTCCAATTACGGATGGCGCAAATTTTTAAAAGAAAAGTACGCCAAGGGTTAAGGAGGGGGAGGGTAGCAAAACCCCTTGCCCGGGTAGCCAGTTAAAAATAACGAAGAAATATACTAAATGCAGAGGCGAAATACCAAGAGAGTGCAGCTCGCAGATTTATACAAGAACATGCATTATACGTCAAAGAATAGATGGCGTATGTGTGAGCGTATGGCATAAGCATATTAAATGTATGGCATCTCCTAAAAAGTTGTACTTATAAGTATATAGGAAAAATAGGGTGGGGAAAAAATAGATTTAAAAGGATGGGGGCATGTGTAAGATAGGCTTTTTAAGTCGGCAACACCACAGAAGGCTTAAGGAATGAATCGAATTTTTAGAGGGAGGGTGGTCACATGACTAAGTGCCTTCGGGATGGTGGGCTATCGTTTGGGTTTGAGTGAGGAAAGGTCTTTAAAAATAAGACAAATGGAAACCGAATGGTTCATCGACTGGTAAATGTGCATTGTAAAGGTATTACTACGGTGAGTTATTGCAGGTGGATGTGGAGGGTTATTTTTTGGAGGGGAAGGATACAAGGGAATGTTATTTAAAAAGGGTGAAGATAATGCTTTTATAAATAATCCTCGAAAGGATTAATAGCTATTGGGACATGCAAAGATATAAGGATCTTGAAACTTCAGAGATGGATTTTTATATATTTTTAAATAGGTTGTTCTTCAATGGCGTGCGGCTTGATGGCCAATTGGCTAACGTACAACTTTTTGTACAACAACCTCCAGGTATGAATCCTGGCGGTACCATGGATGTTTGTGAGTGGTTCGTAATCCACTCCCAAACATCCCAATCCCATGTAGGTCCCAGTCTAATTAACATAAAATGTGCACAAAATGACAGTAGAGCGACAAACCAAACCTTCAATGGTGCAACAGCCCCATGGTGAGCCAAGGCCATCTGCTTACTGGCAAATCAAATAGGTGGTCACAGAATTAAAAAAATTTGTAATATTTAATTGAATTTTATTGAGGTTAATCTATAAGTACAATTTTTGTCAAACATTAAATAGTGGCACTGGAGCAGTTTGGTGTACAGCGAGTTGGGCTACTGAAATTAAAGAGTATTGTAATCCAACAAGTGATGAAGAAAAGAACGGCGATGGACATGGTAAATTCGTTGGAAAGAATGTCTTTCTGTTTGGACTCATGAATAATGAGAAGGATACAAATCCCCAAATGAAACCCCTTGGTATGAGAGTTAAAAATATAAAGTTGTCAAATGTGAGTTCAGTGTAGCCAGCCCTAAGTATAGATCTCCTTGAGTAACGATGAATTGGCTAAATAACTGTTGGTAAAATAGCAAATGACCTTAGGTCTAAATGACAGACATTTAAAAATAATTTTCGGATTACTTTATTATTCATTAGCATTTATTAAAAGCCTTGTGAACAGTGCTTTGGGTTTCGGAATTAAAGAATATTTATTTGAAACAAGTGATGACAAAAAGAAGAGGATGGGTATGATAAATTCATTATAAAGAATGTTCTTTCGTTCGAACTCATGGATAACGAGGAGTATACAAATCCCCAAATGAAACCCCTTGGGGACAAGCATTAAACACATTAAATGGTTAAATGTGAGTTCAGTGTGGTCGACCCTAAGTATAGAACTCCTTGGGTCTTTATTGGCTAAATATCAGTTGTTGTTTAAAATTGCAAATGACCTTAGTCCTAAATGACCGACATTTTCGGTATACTTTATTATCAACGTTTGGTCCATGAACCTACAATATTTACAATTACAATATCTCATGAATATGTTTGGCTTTCATAGCATTAACTGCAATTAATTTCTTATCATTTCCTTCTGTGTGGACTCGAAGATAGCGAGAAGGATGCGAATCCCTCAGATAATCCCCATGGAAGGTTAGCGTTAAAAATATCAAGTGGCCGATTGTGAGTTCAGTGTAACTAGTTCTAAGTATAGATTCCCTTATGTAACACTGAATTGGCTAAATAACTATTGCTAAAATAGCAAATGATTTTAGGTCTAAATTTCCTGCATTTAAAAATAAGTTTCGAATACTTTAATTATTTATTACATTTGGTCCTTGAACCTACAATATTTACTATTACAATATCTCATGAATATGTGTGGTTTTCATAGAATTAACTGCAATTAATTTCTTAAGATGTATATAATCCTAGAAAATATCCCAACTACATAATATCAGTAAACAATTTTTATTGTTTTCTGTTATATAATCATTCTATTTCAATTCAAGTATTGGCAACTACCTCTCGTTTCAAAAAAATCTTTTTGTCAATTAAAAATCTCAATAAAAATCTTTTTTTCTTCGTCGGTAATTATTTAATCTAAATCTGTATTACTTAAAAAGTTTTTATCACGATATCATTAAATCTTTTTATTGGATTTTTAACATTTTGAGTGAGGTATGAATAAAAATAAATAATGATTATTTGGAATGATAAAATAAATAATAAACACCATAAATATGCTAAGAAGTAAATTAAATATTTTTCAAGAATTTTAGCCACATTGTTGTTTTTAGTATATGTCGTAGGAAAGGCAATTACAAAGATAGCGAAAAAGTAATTTTTGGAATCCTGTGCAATTTGAAGAATAAGGACCTACTTAAAATATATGATTTTATCAGCTTTATATAATAACCTACACTGAGATGGTAATGCAATAACATTCAAATATGATAAATTATGAAATAATGTAAATTATAAACTAAATTTAAAATTTAACTGAATTATTTCCGCCACAAAAATTCATTTGCATGATGTTATCTGGAGATACGGGTGAAAAAAAAAAAGTATTTTTATCATGGAATCGAAAAGTTTTGCAAAAATGAGAGCTAAAATTAACTTCTAAAAAATATATTCCAATTTTCTTTTTCCGTGTTTATATAACAAGCTATGAATACAGAAAAGAAAAAAAGTTCGAAATACTTCACTGAATTTGCAAAAAATAAAAATAAAAATATGTGGTAAAAAAGGATAATTAGCAATTTTAGAAAAAAATACTTTGATGTAATTCGTAAACTGTATTACTAAATAATTTTTAAAAAATTAAAATTTTTCTTGTTTTTCTCTGGTAGACATGGCGTTTCTTTCATGTAAACCATGCCCATAGACGGAAACAGTAACTTTTCGAGAAGACTTTCATGTTTCGGAAGACCCCTCATTTGCATGCCGTATGATATTGGTTCTTAAATTGGTGATCGAAAAAAAGAAAAAAAGCCTCTTTTTACCTTTTTTTTGCCCTATTTTAATGCTTTCTTTCTTTCTTTCTTATTATTATTGATGTTAAAACCTAACCTTTTAATTTTTATATTTAATATTGTTTATTTACATCATCATCCTTTTTTTTTTTATTTTGTAATTTTAATACTACTACTGCATTCAGTTTTTACAAGAATATTACGTATAAAAATATGCTTTCATGAGTGATTTATCACATTTATATAATAAAATATAGATTTAATATAATGTTGTTGAAAATGTGATAATTTACTTGTAATAAATCATTTATGAAAACATATTTATATGTTAAATGTTTGTTATGTTTTAATGTTTTTATTTATACTATAAATTATCACTATAAGTCAATTATCCCATTTTTAACAGAATTGCATTAAATCTATATTTTATTATATATGTTTGTAATAAGCCATTCTTGAAAACATATATTTATATAATAAACTATAGATTTCTTACAATGTTGTTGAAAATGTGATAATTGACTTTATGACAATTTGCTTATGTGTTTTCATAAATGCTTTATTACATTTATATAATAAAATATAGATTTCATATTATGTTATTGAAAATGCTATAATTGGCTTATAATGATAATTTATTAATATGTTCTCATGAATTATTTATCGCATTTATTTAATAAAATATAAATCTCTACAATGTATTTTTTCGTAATTATTTTACACATGTATGGAAAATTTTAAACCTAAAAGTGGGTGCTAACCGAAAAATTTAAGAATAGCTGTTATATGAAATAACTGACTTCCTCCCCCATCCATTAGGAAATTTGACTGCCGATGATAGACGATTTAGCATGCTGTCACAATCACAATCTAGTCCAGGAATGTGCAAACTACGGCCCGCGGGCCAACTCCGGCCCTCCTGAAGATTCCATCCGGCCCGCCGATAGAATTTTAAGGCAAATTAAAAGAAATAAATATTTATATATTATATATCAAACCTCCTTTTCTACTTTGATTAAATATTATTTTTTCTTCCTTTTTTTTCAAAAGACTGATGATCTTTTTTACTTTCTCTATTTTTGTTCTACAAACATAAATCGTTCGGAAAAAGTATTAAAAGTGGAAGTTCTTTGTTAGTTATAGCTGTAAATTGGCGCCAACAAGCGTTATCTCTTTCTCAAGGAGCAGATATATGAGAATCCAATATAGGTGAATTAGACCTCACATGTGGCAGACTGGCGCATTTTACAGCTCCAGCCAGCGGTTTTTCTTTCATATCGAGTTCTAATATTATTGATTGCGTATGGATAAATTGCGGACATATAGCATCATTGTGAATAGTGGTGAAATTATTAAAAGTATAGTGTAGCTAGTGCTTGGTTTTTGTCTTATTCGTAAAATATATTAATCCCAAAATGGCTACTAAAACGTAAAGTTGATTCAGAGTGTCGTGCTTTTAATAATAAATTTTACCTGGAAATATTTTTTACAGTTGTTATTTCAGAAGTAGACTGACAGATGAGCATTTAGCCTCGTTCCTTAGAATCAGTACATCTCACTTCGAACCTCAATATAAGGAACTTTTAAAAATGAAATCGCAATTTCATTCATCTCATTAACATATTTAAATTGTAATACTTGTATATTGTCTTTAAAATTTTAGAAAAATTTATCTTGGCCCGCCAAACATTTTTTTTTTTTTTTTTTTTTTTCCGATTTTTGGCCCGCGAAGAAAAAAAAAGTTTGCCCATCCCTGATCTAGTCTCTTTGTTTCTGAAAACAGTGACTGCGACATACGCCTCCAGCAGATTCAAACCTGGTCCCTGTTGCACTCTTGTGGATCACGTTGCCACTGGTCAACGAAAAGGACCAATTGCCTACTTATAGTATAAATGTGTAAATCATCACTTATATAATTTAAAAATAATTGTGTGAAATCATTAAAAATGAGGAACTGTTCATTATTATCCAACTCTATTTAATATTAATCATTTAATTTTAATTAGCCTCTTGTGGCTCTAGTAATAAGAGCTATGGTTCGAACTCACAGGGGTGTCCTTACAGTTATTGTTTTTAAAAACGAGAAAATATGATGGCAATTGTGACAACGCATGTAAAGCGTCTCGTATCGATAGTTGGATTGACAGGTAAGAGTTTTACAAACTTTCTACCATATGGCACGCAAATGTGCAGCAGTTAACCCTAGAAGTCCTCTGGGAACGAAATTCCCTTTAATTAGTTAATTAACAATGTATTTAATTAATGTACTAATGTATAATTAATTAATATATTAATGCTTTTATAAAAATAATCATTTTCATATCATTTTAAATATAAAAAATTAAGAAATTTTATTTATTATAAAATTGTTTAGTAGTTCAAAAATAAAAAAATACTGTAGTATAACTAATTAAACTTATTGAAATAGTTATATGAAAACTTATACTTATCGAAATAGTTATGTTTTATTTGTATGAGTAGTTTTTCTCAGAGGAGCAATAAGATTATTATTTTCATTTCCTGATTTTTACCATTTTATTCCGTTAAAAAGATCAAGAAAAACTAATTTATTTTCATAAGTTCCACAATTTTTCGATTAAATTGAAATGAAATTTGTAATGAATCTTTTGAATTCTCTCAAATTCAATTATCATTTTAACGTATTTTGACGTCACCATGCACGTACGTAGAACCTATCAAATAGCGGATATTCAAATCTTGGAAACTTCATTTATTTCATATTAGTTTTCTAGAAAAATTACAAAGGATTTCTTACATTTAAATTTTCATTTCTTAAGATGAAAATTTAAACCTTCTAAGAATCCTATTGATTTTTCTTTCTATACTGAAGAAAAGATTACATTCGCAAAATAAAATATCCTTTATTAATAAAGAAAATGATAAGGTCTTACGTCAAAGGATGAATAAATATTTAATTTTTAATATACTCGCTTTGGTACTTAAAGAAATAGATGTATTAAGATAATTTTTGTTCAATTAATATATTATTCAAATAATTATACAATTATATTATTCATTATTATTGAATTATATTATTCATTTAAATCTCATAAAATTCATGTAATTAAGGACCTGATGGCCGAGTGGCACTCGGTACCACAAGTTTCGGGTTCGAATACAGGCGGTATCATGGATGTTTGTAGTGGTTCGAATCCACTTTAAGCCATAGGTAACGGTCTAATAAGATCTTAGAGTGTAGTGGGGGTAGTGTTACTGGCGTGCGTAGCATATCTTCAAGCTACACGTGCCCCTGGGCAGTGCTGAATGAGTAACAGTGGTGCAGCCTTTGCCTATGGCATAAAGATTAAGTTCTGTATTGCCAGCTACATTAGAAACAATAATATTCATGTAATTAATATAGAGATCAATATTTAAGAATTGTATGGCAATATTATGAGTAGAAAAATTTTTCTCTTAAACTGTGGTGACATTTTCAAGAAAATATATTTTTGAGTATCAGAAATTTTGGTTTGAGGTTATTAATCACTAGAAAGACAAATATGTAGTAATTTCAGAGTTATCTAGGTAGAAACTGAGTGAGAGTTAATGCTACACAGTACTCAAATTTCGTGATTGCAATTTGAAACGAATATACATAAGGGTGGTATTTGGAAGACACCCCTTCCTCCTCTCCTCTTCCAACTAAATGGAACGACCTTCCAGTTTACGAATTTATTGTGCCCATCACCTGCATAGATTTGAAAGCTTTTTAGTTCTTCGTCGCTTTTTTCGGATATTCGAATCAAGTTTTCTTAGTTCGGAAGGACAACAAGTTAGTAACTAGGTTGCTCTAGAGTTCGTAAAAAACGCTATTTTTACAATGCACTACGCAATTTTTACATTAAGCGTGTTAAAATCATTCTGATTTAACTGATTTTTTAGAACCATGCTTTCTTAGCTTGAAAGACAATACGTTATTACCTAGGTCGTTCGAGGGTTCGTAAAAATGCATTTATTTACATTGTGCTTACTCGTTAATCATGTTAAAATAATTCTGTTTTTTCGAATCAAATTTTCTTAGTTCTTAAAAAAGCTATTAAAGTGCATTTTTTTTACGATGCTCTTACTCTCATTAATCATACTAAAATTATTCTGATTTTTTCGAATCAAGTTTTCTTAGTTCGGAAGGACAACACGTTAGTTACTAGGTCGCTCCAGGATTCGTAAAAATGCATTAAAAATTATTTTTCAAACGTAACGTATGTAACAAAAATTTTTTCTTAAAAGTAAATTTTGAAAGTTTTTAGAATTTTGTATGGAAAATGGCTTATCTTCAAAATAATTATGGAATAATTTATAAGTTTGACTGTATAAATAGTGGCAATTTTATTCAATGGTTCTCTTCTAAATTAATGTTTGTTTTGTCCATATAAGTTGGGAAATTACAGCATGTTTAGGGTGAAAAATTCATCTCTATCAGAATGTAACAAAAATTGGGAATCTAAAAAAATCCCAATGTGATAAAAATTGGGGAATCTAAAAAATGCCAATGTGATAAAAATTGGGGGAATTTAAAAGTCCCAATGTGATAAAAATTGGGGAATCTAAAAAATCCCAATGTGATGAAAATCGAGAAAATAAATGGAAAGCTCAGTGTGACGCAAATTGGGGAATCTAAGGAAAGTTCAATGTGATGAAAATTGGAAAATATAAGCAAAGCTCAATGTGATGCAAATTGGGGAATTTAAGAAAAGCATGATTTTTCCTTAGATCCCCAATTTTTTATCAATATGGGAAACATTGGGGAATCCAAACAAAACTCAGTGTGATGAAAATTGAAAATTATATGGAAAACCCAATGTGCAAAAATAAAAAATTGCAAAATTGTACCCTGCATTGTATCCTGTACCCCAAAATTGTATTATTGAATAAAATTGCAGTTTTTTAAAGAGCCAACACTATAAAATATTCCGTAATTATTTTGAAGACCAGCCATTTTCCTTACAAAAAATTTTCACCTTTTTCCTTTATGAAAAGATTTATGAAAAAAAAAAAAAAAAAATGTGCTACGATAAAGAAATAATTGATATATGATTAAGTTGAAGATTTTTCACCGCAATACTGCACCCAGATTTACACGAATTCTACTTAAAAGCAACTGTCGTCAGACCCACTTATCAACCAACTTTGGGATATCACTGATATATATTCCACTACTTTAAAATCTTACACATAGATATCTTGCAACTGACCAGATAGATGAGCGGAGATTTTTTTGGCCGTAAAAACCAGCGAACGCGACGGACCCCATCACAATGACCGATGGACTTCTACCTGGACAAGGAGATCTTCTTTATTCCTGTGCGCGGAGGGCGTATTAGCTTGATATTATCGAAAACCAGGTGCTATGTAATGACCGCCGAACATCCCGCTCACGCGAAAGTCAGCTCACTTCCGGTCATTAGGCTGCAGGGGGGGGATGTAGTGTCCGCGCGACACATTCCGACGGGGGCGGTCACGTGATCATAAGTCACGGACGGACGCTTCTCACGCCCTCTCACGGATTTGGAGTCGGACGTGGATGAAAAAAGGAAATTAATTTTGATACCTTGATACAAAGTGACTTTATCTTCTACCCTTAATTGAGACTCACACGCTTCAGTTTCAGACTGGTGACCCATTAAGTTGGTTAGTGGTTTTTAATAAGTCATAATAATAAGTCACCCAGTCATCTATAAAGTCAGCTAGTAATTTTTAAAATTCTTAATAACTATGATTTTATCATCTATATACAAAAATAGTTCGATAAAATGGGAATTCGCATGAAGTAAACTCTGGCGCTCGGTACCACAGGTTTCGGGTTCGAGTCCCCGGCGGTGCCAGGGATGTTTGTAGTGGTTCGGAATCCCACTTTAAACTGTAGGTTCCGGTCTAATATGTGTATATACATACAATGAACCCTCAGGAAACCTCATGCTTAAATTAAAATTATTGTTTAAGGGAATAATTACAAATAACCAAGAGGTTATACGTTCGATTGGTTTGTCCCTCTACGGTCATATTGTGCTCACTTTAGGCTAAATAGACCAGGACCTACAGTTTAACGTGGATTGC
>BPLR01009164.1:0-32582 GCA_021605095.1 Caerostris extrusa
AAGACTATTGCATGTAGTTTCAGAATCAAATTAACCACGCAGAAGTGCACATGACAAATTTTATATTTCTCAATCATGAAGATCTAACATTAATTTTTTTTTTAGTTGGTCTTTTGGTGTCCTTCTTTGGGAACTGTTCACTCTGGGAAGCAATCCTTATCCTGGCGTAGAAATCAATGAAGAATTTTATAAAAAGCTCAAGAACGGATACAGAATGGAAAATCCAGAATTCGCTCCGGAAAAAATGTAAGTTTTTTTTTTTTTTTCCATTTGAAATGACAGTGTAAAAGAACGAGTTTCTGTCATGAGACAGTGCATCAAATTCAGCGAGGAGTTCTCGTTTTTATGATAATTACAAAAGAAAAAAAAAAAAAGGCTTTTAGAGAAAATTTCGAGAAACTACTGTTCTAATGCAGCTGACAATACAAAGACAGTTAATCTTTATGCCATAAGCAAGGGCTGCACCGCTGGTACTCATTTAGCCCTACCCAGAGGGCACATGTAGCTTGAAGATAAGCTACGGACGGGAATAACACTCCCCCACAACACTCTGTGTATTCTATTAGACAGGGACCCACGGTTTAAAGTGGATTCCGAACCACTACAAACTTCTATGGCACCGCCGGGACTCGAACCCGAAACGTGTGGAACCGAGCGCTAGTCACTTGGCCATCAGGTTCCTAATTTCGAGCAACTAAATGATTATAATTTAACTTGGCCGTGCAAATTAAAGTGTCATAAACTAGTTAATGGAATAACATGAAAATTGGTATAAAAGTTAAATAAAGAATACGAAAATATGAAAAAGAAAAATAAGAAGAAGAAAAAAAAACATCCACTAGGAAGTGCTTTTAACGAAATACAAATAAAATTAATAATAAACAGCTATGAAATCACTAACATTCAACCTAAGTTTGGCTGGTCGAATTTAATTATAATTACTTAATATAAATCAATGGAGCCTGATGGCCGAGTGACTGGCGCTTGGTGCCACAGTTTTCGGGCTCAAATCCCAGCGGTGCCATGGATGTTTGTAGTGGTTCGAATCCCCTTTAACCGCAGGTCCCGGTCTCATATGACTGTAGAGCGTTGGAAGTAAAGCTGACAATCCTATCCCGTAAAAAGAAACCATCTCCTGTCTCGAAATCTGCCAGACGGTAGAAGGCCTAGGCCCACCATGGGCTGTTGTGCCAATGAAGTAGAATATATTTAATAAAAAAGTATAATATTATTTTAATTTTTATTAATAACAAAATATTCAGTGCTCTAAATATTCGATTCTATGATTATGGTGTTCGAATATTTACAATAACTATAATTTATCGTAATAATAATAAAACGTTTATTTCTTTTTATGTATTGATTGTATCTACATTCAGTATTTTACAAATGTTTTTTACGAATTGTTGGATGTATTATATTTAAAAGTTTATTATTCTAGCATCATATGGTTTAATTATTTAATTATGCTATTTTGTTATACAAATATTAAATGCAAATTAAACATCGTTTATTTATTTTAAAATTGTTTGTTTAATAATGATTGCAGATTAAAAATGATGTTGGGTTACTCATTGATTAAAACTTTAATACTACTTGAACATTAAAACAACTGTATGAGATAAAGAAAAAGGAAGATATTAAATAGTAGTTTTAAAACATTTAAAAAATTTCAAATTATTTATAAATAAATTTATTTTGCTAGATTATTGACCCCTCTATATAGTTTAATTATTTTGTTTCACGTTCTAAATGTTTCACTTTTACTTTTCATATTTATGCTATTACTATGTTCTGCCATTGGTTAAATATTTCATGGATGAATATTATATTATTTTAGAAAGCAAAGTAGCAGATGTTTATAATTTATTACTTCTGATGATTTTAACTATCGACTATATTATTATATTATGTTTCAGACATAATTTGATGAAGAACTGCTGGCTGAATGATCCTCTTGAAAGACCAGATTTCAGCTACTTAGCAGAGCAGATTGGAGCTTTACTGGAATCTAGTGTTAGAAAGGTGGAAAATAAAACATTTAATTTTATTGTTAAAACTTTATAGAATTATAATTACTTTATATATTCCTTGAAAAACTTTATAGTAAAAGCAATATACATACATAATTTAAGAGTAATGTATTTAGATCCTAAAAAAAAAAAAAAAAAAAAAAAAATTGAAAAATTATTTAGGAATTCATAAAATATACGTATTCTTTGGTCTCCACAATCATTTGTTAAATTTCCCTCTATAAATATAACCTTTATGTAGTGTTTTACATGTTTATGTGTGTGTGGTATTTTGTGAATCTATGTGCACTTTCCTTTTTTTTTATCTGTAGAACCCCAAACGAAATATGAAATTTCTTTTTCTTTTTATTGTTGGTTTGTCTGGTGAAATATTGAATTTTATGTTACAAGTGAATAGAAGAATGGTACATAACAAAAATCAACAATGGTAAAATGATATTGATATTTATGTGAAATGCTTTGGATATTATGATGCTTGTATTCTTGAGTAATGGCCTTTGTAGATTTTGTTGTGTAGTTCTTGCCCTTTGTTTTAATAGCTGATCAACTTCTATTCCTCAAGGCTCAAGCATTTTTATTCCAGGACGAAAGAAATAATACCAATTTTTATTTTCGCAGTACTATGTGGAACTCAACACCCCTTACCAAATGATGAACGAAGAGCTTTTTTCAAACAACAACGACTACCTTCAAATGACAGGTGTCAGCAAAGAAGATTACACCAACATGGTCAACTTTTCGGATCCCAAGCCAGTGACCTCTTCTCCAATGAACAATTATGACAACATCCTGCACCCAATAAGCCAACGCCCTACTGAAGCTGTTCCTATGATTCGACTAGACAACTTGCTTGCACCAGCACCAAGAGAAAGGTATATTAAAAACAGAAGACTGTCATCAGAACTGTCTAGTGAAGATGCCCAGAATGTAACTGATATAACATATTTGAATATGACAAGCTCTTCTGAAAAAGACGAGACGGAAGAATTCGATTCGGTTTTCCCAGACAAGAAAGTCCATTATGAAAATGGTGATTACACTTCTATACCTTTGTTGATGAATCGCTTGCAACCAAGGGGTATAACAGTGCATGATTGTTAATGGTGGTGGAATTTTTTAATTGTATGAAATTTGTGGTAAATATTGCAATCAAAGTATGAATGCAAATGAAATTATATTGCATGTGTCTATTACTAACATGATGACTGCCATGTAAAATATACGGTGCCTATTAAGAATGATTCATGATCAGTCAACGTGATAATCATGAATCGTAAAACGATTTATTTATCCCAGTTCATGGAAGTCAACATGCTAAGTAGTTATTATTTCAACACTAGTAATATTTTTGCAATGAAAATTGTGGTGGATTTTTTGGGGAACAGAACCAAATAATGACATTGTGGGGAAAAAAATGCATATTTCATTTCCTGGTATATTAAAGTGCATGATACTAAATAATGGTGGTGGAATTCTTACTATTTTTGCCAGATATTCGAAACAAGGTCAGTACTTGATAATATGTCGCATTAATGCATTTAAAAAAAGTTTCTGAATTAATTATTTCACTAAAACTCCTTCGAATTCAATTCGAATTTAATCTTCACATTAAAATTAAATATGCATATTTAATATGTATATAGACATTAGCAAATTAAAAACAACATTGTTTCATTTTTTAGAACTAATTTCTCACAATGCATAGGTGAAAAAAAATATTTATGCTAGAATGAATACATTTCTGACTCAACACAGAAGTTCGAAAGAAGGAAACAAAGAAAAAAAAAATTGGAGAAAATTTATTCATATTGAGTCGAGGATGAGTAAAATAAATCTGTTGGTTAAGAAGTCCTTTTATTGAGTTCGAATTAAAGGATGGGCAATATGAACCCACCAAATACAACCCCTGAGGATATTCAATTCAACTTATAATATTAGAGTAGGGTATAATTTATCATTAGAAATAATGAATCAAATCACTTTCCTTAATGAATGCAACATAACAAAAAAAGTAATATTTCAAGAATGAAAACAAATTAAAAATCAGAAAGATTTAGAAAGCAAACAATGTAATGAACAAAAATGTTACTGGATAGTTCCATTTCCTGGAATTGAAAGTCAACAGTAAATACTATCGCTTCATTTAAAATATGTTAATTTTCAATTTGAAATATTTCCTAAAAAAAGATTTTTAATTTGAATGTACTTCTTAGTAATCATTTTAAAAGTTATGTTTATAAATACTAATAAAATAAGATAACTATAAATCAGTATCAAAGACAAAGAATACAATATAAAAAATGCACTTTTAATAAAGGAAAACTATTATTGTTTATTATTAAATTAGAATTTTGATCAATGTTTTTTATGGGATTTTACGTCGCATTTTGTTGTGGAACAATGGAAACATATTATCAAGACTGATTTCAAAAATTATGATTTTTCTTTCGTATACCACATATACTCAATGTTTTTATTGAACTTAGGAGGCTTCTATGCAGGGAGCAAGAAATGAATACCCGGTGCTGATACCAGCCTGCAGAGCGCAGCTCTTAGAAATGTATATTATTTTCATGTACATACATATCATCATAAAATGGCTCAATTACATTTTAAGTCTATGTAAATAAAAAATACATGTTCAAGAAATTAAACATTGCATTGGTAATGCATTAAAGATTTCTTTTCTATAAAATTATCATTAAATATGAACTTATTTTTATATTTGTCATGAAAATTTTTAATTTTTAGAATTTTTTTTGGTTTAGCTTATTGAAATTGAATTGATTATTTTTTTTTTTTAGATTAAAGTATATGAATACAGATTTGTGAAATAATAAATTCAATAGAATGCAAGTTTATGTATTTCTTTCAGCAATCTTTTTTAAAATTTATTTTAATTCTCAAAACCTTTTTGGTTTAGAATTATATATATATATATATATGCCTAGTTATATATTTATCGAAAGTTGAAAGTCAAATATGTAATTAAAACTTATTTAGTGTTATATTTATATACAGGGATTGAAATTCATTTATAACATACATATTTATATCTAGTATAATATAAATCAAGTACAAACTAAATGTGATTTGTGAATGATATATGTATGTTTTCTAGTCATCAGACAGCAAATTTTGTTAAAGTATATAATTTTTATATTATATTTTAGTAAAAAATAATACATTTTCTTTTTTTATCATAATTCTCAGAGTTCCTTAAAATTATTTTTACATGTTTTGTAATTAAAAATTTTCCAACATTTGTTAAATTGCTCGCATATAACATTTTTATCAAAATCATGCTCTTCATAATGAAACGGATGTACAATTAATTTCATTGAAATTTTTTATTAATTCATATATATGTATTTTTCTTGTAGGTTTTTGCATAACACATGTTTTATATATTGTCACTTTTATGAAATTTATATAAATCATAAAGGCAAATGTTTTGTTTCTTTTTTTTAAAATTTGCCATTTGTATTTTTCACATCAATAAATATTGAAAAGTTTTAATTAGCCCGTTTTTATGAATGTTTTTGTTTCAATTTTAGTAAATTTCCTACACACAATTTTAAATTCTCTTTAAATACAACAAACAGAAAGTTAAAGCTTTTTTTTATAGCCTTATTTTTGTTTAAAAATCATACATAAAATTTTCATGTTTCAACATTAGAAATTTTACTTGAAACAAACAATATATATATATATTGCAATATTGAAATATTAATGAGTAAGAACCATGGCAGAGTAAAATTATGTTTGAAATCAAATTTATTGACAAAATTCCTCATTACACAATTAACAAATTATCAAGTAAAAAATCATTGATTATTTATCCTGCTCTGATTTTAAATCAGTCATTGAAGAAGATAAAAAAATGTAAATAATTATATAATGAATAAGACATGCATTGAAATTATTTTTATACAAAATTAAGATTATATCAATGAAGTGAAACTTCCATAATGAATATATGAAATATTTTTATTAAAGGTTAAAATAATTGTCATCAATTTGTATAATAATTTTTCATATCTTTCAACTAATAAACAAGTATGGCATCACACTATTACAAATATTTCAATAATATAACAAAAATAGGAAAGTTATTTCAAATAATAGGAACAATCTAAAAGACAAATACCATAACATACATAAACTTTTTAAATAAAATAATTAACAGTAGAGGGTATTGATTGTATCTGCAACAACACACAGGTGAGTAGGAACTTAATTAACTCCATAATATGACTTTTTTTTTTACTATAGCACCTTAAACTTTAAGCGACATAATCAATTTTAGGATAATGTCAATTGGCAGATTTTATATTGCATATCCTTTAAAAAAGGTAAATATATTTTCTATAACGTAAACAGGAAAAACATTCTAGGAACTTATAAAAAAGTAAATGCATTTAAAATACAAAACACAATATTTAAATATACTAAACTTCACAATTTAAATTGTGTTAAAGATTCAATTTGAATAACATAATTAGCAATAATATAAAATGGCACACAAATAACAAAGTAAAAAAAAATTATCAAATCATAAAATGCAAACACCACCTAATAACAATACATCAACTACTTAACATAACTCACATAAAAGCAACAAGAAGCAAAACATAGATCAAAACAAAAGCAAACATTTCTGATAAGATTATATATAAAAAAAAATTGTTCAATCATCTAATTGTATGAGTTTATTGTGAACTCGCATCAATCCTTTGAAATATTTGACAGTCTTCACTCTCAACTCAAGAGTGGCATCTTCATCACAAACAAAAATGGTTTGGGGATGCATCTGAAAAGCAGATACTGTCCACATGTGACTGATACCTTCTTCAATTGCTTTAGATAAGGCAAGAGCTTTATGAGATCCTGTTATTAATATCATTACCTATAATAAAACAATGAATGATTAGAACAAGTAGTAACCTTCCTGAAATGGAATAATGCTTCAGATGTTAAATGAACAAAAATACATATACTATGCCAAAAACATTGTACTAAATTATTAATATTTATTTAAAACCATTATCTTTTAATGTTTGTGAAGAGTGAAATAGCATAACATATACAAAATTGTTCAGTTACTATCTAATTTACAATTCGTTAAATTACAAAACACTACATGAAGTTCTTTTGGATCCTATAAAAAAAAAAAAAAAAAAAAAAAAAAAAAAAAATCTTTTAGGAAAGAGCACTTCATCAGACAATTTCATCCTAGTGTTATGTTATTAGATAGTTTAAAATAGAATTTTTTTTTAAATAATCAAGTTATTATTGCTTATAATAGCAACCATTGATAAATACCAATTATAAAGGGAGTAAGACGATTGGTAAAAGCTCTAAATTACCATAAAATATCAAACAAAAGCAATGCATTCATAAAATATTAAAAATGCTTCACTCATGAATGGCAGAGAGTGTGAATGAAATTTTTAGTCAATTTTCAAAATTATCAAATTTTCGAACATGTTTAAAATATATCACCCCCCACCTTATCACCTTTATTTTACAATTTCAACTTAATTTGAAAGACAGTATCATATGGTCTATTTGATGCTATATGATACTTGACAATCTAAATCAATACAATTTCAAAATGAAATCGGTTCATCAATACATTAAAAAAAGTTACAAATGTTAAAAAATAACAATAACTGAGCAATCAAGGCAAATACATGATTCAAGGCTTATTAAATAATTTTCATGTATTTTATTTACATCAAACTTAAAACTGGACCAAGTGAGAAATTGCAATGAAAAGGTGGACCTAGGTTAGATGTTTGACTATGCAATTCAATGTGGAGATACCTTCAAATTGCAAGCTTTGTGTTTTTCTACTTAGTATATTTTTCTTTTATTTTTTAATAAATGAAATTTAATTTAATTAAACATAATTGGCTTTTAAAGTTAAGTAAGTAACCTATTATAAGTGTTAATTCGTTTTGGAATTTTTTTTTTTTTTTGGTATTTGTTTCCATGTAAAAGCTTTTGATATGTGTGTGTTATTGATTTACAAACTATGGAGTACATTGCTACAATGGACTGTTCTTATGGATTTTGCCTAGTATTATGACATATGTCACATTTGAAGCTTGCATATTCAATCAAGTAATAGTATAATTTTTAAGATATTCAATCATTTGGCCTAAGTTCTTTCAATCTCTAAATAACAATCAAATCCAAGGAAAACTTTTGAAACTTGCATTCATTTATACACAATAGGAGAACCTGTCTAAAAGCTAGTTTTCTTATACAGAAAACAAACTTTTGCCTCATCATCTTCGAATTTGTAATACTAATGTTGCTTGAGAGCAGCATACTCTTGTTTAGACCTCTTTTTTTCATATTTATTTTATTATTTATTTATTATTACTCATTTTATATTTGGACATCCTTTTCCATATTTAACAAAAATGATTCACAGCCTGCTTGTATATGGGTCACATATTTTTATACAGGCAAGTAGCGTTGAAAGAATAAAGCTTATCCCTTATCATACAGCATTATGATTTGCATCTGATCTTCATATTTGAACATTTATACTGATTCTTCACAACAATTTTAGGAATAGATTATTCGAATTTCTGGATAATCTATTCCTGCTTCTCCTTTAATTCGCAACTTGCCACCAACAGAACAGTCCCCCAAAATTTCTCTCTCATTTAGCTTCCAAAATAAATAATTACAGGCATGCTTAATTAATCTATTTGAGCATCATAAAAACAACATTGGGAAACTAAAAATCATTCTTATTCTAAATGCTTCTACAGATTTTTTTTTTTTTTTGCAGGCAGTATTTTCTTTTATAACAATGTTTTTTTTTTTTTTATAAGTTCTTGCTCATTAATTCGGGTGTAATGATGTCTACACCAGGGGTCTGCAACACTGCATCATCGAGATTTTTATTTGTCTTCACTATATTGCAATTATACCGAGCCTAATAATTATATCATCTGTACAATATAATTGCACAAGCACAAAGCAAATAGAAGTCAAGGTCATACACCAACACACTTGCCATAGCATATAAGAAGCTTCTCACTACTAATACATTTGGTAGTATGTTATCGTTCTGCAGACAAGTTTCTCATATTCCAATATTAGTGGCCATATCACGCAAGATACTCATGCTTGTACCAAATATATATCATATTGATTAAGCAGATTTAATATTTAACCAACAATGAATAGCTATAAAAGAAAATCTTATTGCTTTAATATTGCCTGGACTGTAAGTCCCAGTCTAATAAGACTATAGAGAGTTGGGTTAACATTAACACCTCCTGTCTCGAAATTTGCTAGCAGGCAGATGGCCTTGGCCCACCATGGGGCTGCTGCAGAAATGAAGTCCACAAAAGAACAATTTTGTTCTATTGAATTCAAAGGAAAATTTACCTTCTTCCTGCAGAATAAAAGGTGTCTATCCCCAATAAAAATATTGAACAATATTTCAAAAACTTTCATTCAAATTTTGATGGTGACTATTGTGCGACATAATAATAAATATATATCCCTTAAAATCAGTTATCACCAAAGAATAAAGAATTTTTGCTAAACCTTTGGAATAGTCTAAAGCAACAAAAAAAAAAAAAAAAAGTTTTGAAAATTTGAAAACTCATATTTATTAACTAAGGAAAAACCATATGCAAATAGAGTTTTTAAATAAACCTTGTTAGTAGCTTCTGACTCATTATTTGAAGGGTTACAAATAAATCAGAAATAGTTTAGGCTATAAATACTCTACAATTATCAGAAGAACTAAAAGGAATCTCTAATGATTTAAAACACAGTTATCAAATCATATGAAAAAATGCCTTTTCTTTTCACTAAACGGAAAATGTTTTTTCTTTTGTTGGATGAATTGATAAACGTAATAGATATAACTCAGCTGGTGGTTTGCATAAAAACTGTGAAATGATTTTTCTAAAGAAGAATTCCTTAAAAATTTTCATAATAAAGAGATGTACTCGAGGTGAAATATTTTCTGCATTTAACATTTTTGCAATGACTAATAAATGGCTCCTGCAGAAGTTAATTTTCATTATTACAGATAGTACACATTTGATAACTAGTAAGAACATTATATTTATTGCTTTATGCAGACAAGATTCTTCCTATCCAAAATTTTCATTATTTTTCTTGCATTAGGAATCATTATGCAGAAAAAACCCATAGATTTTAATGATTTAATGTCACTTGTAATAAAAATTATTCATTCTATAAGAACACATAAAAAAGTAACACAGATTATTTAAATTACTTTTGAAAGAATAAAATAAAGAGTGTAATGACTTTATTTTTGCATAATAATGCGAGATGGTTCAGCAAATAAGAGATACTTGAAAGATTTATCCATCTTATGACACAAATAAAATAATTTTATTTCATCAGCAAATCAACTATAAAATAGTGATAATTTTTTTTTTTTTTTTTTTTCATGTGCAATAATTTTTGAATTGATTTAAATCTCCAATTTATATAGCTTATGGTTAAATGGCAATACTATAATAGACTACAATATATTATGCCCAAAATATCTTTCAAAATTTACAAATCTTGTATTAAATTTTAATAAATAAAATACTACTTATAATTGGAAATTTTAGGTCTAAGAAATAAGGACTTTTTGCTATATAAGATTTTATATAAATTGTAAGCAGCATAAACATACTGATAATCAATATATATACATCAATAAATTACCTATGAAAAAAATCTATAAATAAGGTAGAAAAATTAACTTTTTGAAAATTTTATTAAGCATCATTTAATACAAATTGCAATAATAACAACAAGACCATAGAGTGAAATACAATGTTGAAATAAGAAACAATAAAATATGATGTTAAAATTTATGAAAAGAATATTATTCAGAAAATTTTTTTATTCCTTTAAATTTAGAAATAATAGATTGCAGTTTTAAAATTTGATTTAATTTTAAAAATATGATTTAGAATTAAAATAATACTAATTATTTTGAAGATCATTACCTCTCTTGCAGCCATTACAGTTGCAACACCAACAGTCAGTGCTTCATGAGGTACTTTAGACAGGTCATTGCCAAAAAAGCGAGCATTGGCCTCAATGGTATCAACAGCTAAAGTCTTAAGTCGAGTGCGAGAAGCAATGCTGGAACCAGGCTCGTTGAATGCAATATGGCCATCAGGTCCAATTCCTAGAAATTCAATAAATGTAATGAATATTTCATGGTATTAGCTTAATTTTAAAAAATTTTTTAACTGACGTGAGAAATATTTTTATTTATTCTCTGTTATATTCAATATACACATTAGTATTTATATTTTCTTTCTTTGCAATAGAAAATAAACGAAAAACTTAGATGTTGCTCCATTGTAGAATTCTTGAAATTTTATAGTTCTCATATTATAGTTTTTAAATTTTATAATCAGTGCAGAAAAAAAACTAAATCTTTGCTTTCTGATTTTTTTTTTTTTTTTTTTTTTTTAGATTAACTTTGTTTTGCACATGGGAATACATTTGTGTTCACACAGGTATTATATGTTATTATATATATTGTTACGCATGGATATTATATGTGTTTCTTAATAAAAAGAGATTGCTAAATCACTGTCAACCGCCTTGTTTTTAATATGAAAATGCTATATAAAATAATCATGATACTCTCCATTTTTTATTGTCGTTTTTATAAAAGTAGTAAAATTGTTGACAGAAATTTAGCAATTAAAAAGGACTCTTAATAATAAGTAAACTAAAATATAAATAGCATGATTATTGCAAGATCATCAAACAAAAGATTTTTAAATGTAGACAAATATAAATAAGGTTTATTAAAGAAAAACTTAAAGTCTGACCTCCCATAAACAAATCAATTCCTCCAACTTCCTCAATTTTCTTTTCATAATTTTCACATTCAGCATTCAAATCAGGTGCATTGCCATCTAACAAATGTACATTTGAAGGCTCAATATCAATATGCTTAAAGAAATTATTCCACATGAAAGAGTGATAGCTTTCTGGATGATCTCGAGGCAGGCCTGAAATACAAAATCAAAATTTAATAATTTTTTTTAAAATTAAAATAAACTTAAACGCATAAAGTTTAATTCTGTATGCAAAATATAGTTATTTAAAAATACATTTAATACAATGCTAAAATTGGATAAAAATGTTTAAGTTTTAAGTTACGATTTAGCTAATTTATTTATTTTACGTTATACAAACACGGAGTGGCTACAAAAACTGTGAAAAATATTTTCCCGATACACAGCTACTAATTATACTAGTTTCTTGGCTTTTCCCTACACAGAACTATTGTATGTGAACAATATACATTATTAAAAACACTTTTACTAGTTATGAAAAATTTTTTTTTTTAAGAAATTTAATTTTTAAAAAATGGAATGAATTTCCTATAAAAATGTTATTAAGACGATATATCACATTTCTTATATAAAAATAACTGCAGCATAAATACTGTTTGCAACACAAATTAAATTATGCTAGTAGTAATTATATTTAATAACTAATTAATAATATAGAATAATGTTTTATATACATAATAATATATGTATAATGTTTAAACAAGAGAAACTGCCAAAATATTACATCAAATTTTCTTTTAACAGATCATAAGAAATGAATTGCTCTAAAAAATACTGGTTTAAAAAAAAAATTCCATTTATTAACAAAATACTTTTCTTCTAAAACTGCATTAGAATTCTAAAAACAATTAAAACTACTGTTTGCTTTAAAAACACAAATTAAATTATGCTAGTAGTAAAGCTTATTATGCCAAAATCAAAAAATTAAAAACAATTTAATAACTAATTAGTACTCTTTGCTAAGTACTAGAATAGGTATAATTGTTTCTTGAAAGCTACAACTGCAGAAAGTAAATTTTCAGCAATAATTTTTTTGTCTTTGTAGCTACCAACAAGAAAAAAAAAAAGTCACATTCAATAAGAAAGATATCTTGTTTTAATTGTTTTTTATTAGTAGCCAAATACCAATATTTTGCATTCAAATCCAATTTGTTGACTTTCAGAAATTTTATTCAGGGGATTTGTCAAATCCAATCACATGGTAATCACATAAAAACAATTCCTGCATAAAATTTTTTTTAAAGAAAGAGGCTATGCCAAATATTAAGAAATACACCATTTTATCCCTTTGTAACTGGATACCTTTTATGATTTCATTATCTTTGAACATTTGAGAAAATAAATTAACATATTTCTCAGTTGTTCTTAATGATTGATGTGTGGCAATTTCCTGCAGGCACCATAAGATTTCTGATTTACAAATATCTTCTTTTAGAAGTTATTTTTAAATTTCTGAAAAAGAAACAATTGCAGGACTAGATAGTGAAATATGATTATCCTATGTTTCTCCAGATTGTGGTACAACACTTGTATTTGAATTATCAGCTGGAAAAAAAGTTTAAAACTTTCGGAAGCACTTCCTTCCTTTTATGTCCAATGGCTGGTATTAACTTTATGCTCCATATAGCTTAATTTTTTGTTGTACAAAGAACAATAAGCCAAATATCAATCATTAGGTACTACTAGAACTCAATCAAAATCTTTTATCCACATACTGTTGAGGAAAGAAGTGTTCCTTCATTAAAGGTTATGAATGAAGGAAAATCTCTCTCCATCTCTCATTAAAGGTTAATTTACCTGAATTCTTATGAAGGAATGGATAAAAACCATATGAAACAAAAGCAAATACTAAGAATGTAAAAGAATCGATGACTCAGGTAGCAGAGAACGAAATGGCAATGTCTGAGAAATTGAAATATGAGCTCAATAAAAAACTGAATGGGCAGAATTAAATCTGGAAGCAAAATTTAATTAGAGAAAATTATTTTAACCTTGAGTGACACCCAAGTTTTTGAATCCAAAGATAGCATTTCATGAAATATGATACTTAAGACACTTCAAAAAGTAATAAACAGTGATAAGAGCTGAGCGAATGAAAAATAATAAAAAAAAAGAGTGAAAATCAATCTTTCAGAAAGTTTAATTAGATTTGCTTTTAGCCACATACATCAGCTTATTGCTATTCTTATCATAATGAAATTCCAAAAAAAGTCGTTATATCCTTGAAAGAAAAGTGTACCAAGTTGTTGCTATGAACATTAACTTGCTGTAGGTTATGATAAAATGAATCAACTCCAAAGTTGATTCATAAATAAAACTTTTCTCAGATGTAAATATTTTTGTAAAGTGTATTTAGTTAATTAAATGTGTTTCATATTCTATATCTAACTATATTCACATTTCACTCTAAATTGTAAACAATATGATTTTGAATACAGAAGTTTTCATTTCTTAAAAAATGCACAATTAAAGCAAATAATATTAGATTGGCAATATTTAAACTAATATTTTTTTTTATTAATAACAGAAAAACACTTAAAATAATAGTTTGATTTTGAATTATTTTTCCAACAATATCATTTTGACTAAAACATCAAACTTTAATCTATAAAATGAGTAAAATGAATATTTTAATATGGAATTCAAAAGTTTTAATTTTATTTCAATAAAAACTTTGTAAAAAGAAAAAAAAAATTTTAATTTTAAGATATTTAACATTAAAAGGCATTTACTAGCTGAACTCCCAGAAAAAAAAAGAGTTAAAGAGATTTTCAATTACTATTTAAAAAAAACAAAAAAACTTACCACCATCTGAGAAATTTTCAAAACTTTAAGAAGAAAGAAAGCTTTTTTTTTAAATAATAAAGAATGCAAATTTGATGAATCAGAAAATAGTTTAAAGGTACTTATACATTGAACAAATGCAGTCATTTTGATTGTATTTAATAATTGCAGCACATATTAATAAGAACGACTGATTGTTAGTAATAACATTTTCGAACTAAACAACATTTGAATATTTTCTGTCAACGAAATATGGTTACATGAGACAATGTCATTCTAACATTTTCCCACCAAAAAAAAAAAACTTAGTTGACATTCACCAATGGCAGTGATCAAGTGTTAATATATGGTTAATATGTAAGCACATTTTTATTGCATCATTTTTTAAAAGCAAGATTTCTATTTAAAGGTATTTAGCCTTTTTTAGAATGATCTTTTAACACAATTTGCATTTAAGTAAAGCACAACCACACGATTACTTCTGATACAAATATTTTAAAATATGCCCAGATAATTTTGATAAGTATATACAGGAAATAGATATTGAAAATGATCCTTAATTACACTAATTTTTTTTTAGTTTAATTATTTAACTTGAAACTTCATGTACATTTTGAAAGAATTTTGTATCCACAACATTAAAACCAACACAAATAATAGAAATAAAAATTTGAGAAAGGTAATTATTCTTTAGAATACTAGTATACAGAGATATAAATTTAGAAATTACATATTATAATTATTTAGATGAATTCAATCAAAAAAATGTGTGCAAGAATAAAATAAATCATCTCTGAAGGCATTTGTAAACCTTAATCAAATAAAAAAAAACCATTTTCATATATGATTCTTACAACTATCAATATTTAGAAGAAAATTCCAGAAAGAAGAATGTTACTAAAGTATTCTTAAAAAAGTAGATTAATACAGATGCACATGCATTAGTTCATAGATAATATGATCTGGAAAATATATTATTTTAAATAATTACTTATGTTGACATGATACACATACCTACATACTCATCCATATTGAAAGTTTTAACATATTTAAATGAGACAGATCCTTCCTTGTAAAATTCAATTAGTTTCATGTATGCTCCCAGTGGTGTTGAACCTAGAAAATTTAATATTTCTTAAAAATAAAAGAAGTTTTTTTTTATTTACAGTGGGATTTTCATTATATCATTATTTTAAAATATTTTTTATTATTAATTAAAATATTTTTATTACATATGAATAAAAAAAAAAAAAACATAATAGTTATATCAAAGATTTATTATACGTAAGAGTATTAATATTAAAAATGGATTATTGTATGTAAAAATAATAATAATAGTATACAAATAGTGTTAATTCAACACCACTTTACCGGTCGGCAATCCAAGGACAAAATAACGAGATTCATTTGGTTTGAACTGTCTTATTTTCTTTCGAATATATTTTGCTGCCCAGGTACTAACATTTTCATAATCATCTAATATTATAAGTCTCATATTTATGGACGAATTTCGTTAGTAAACAAAAGAAATAATTAATTCACAGTAAGTAAAATTATTTTCACTTAGCAACTACTAGTTTCTGAAAATTTAAATCTACTAGGGCGTGGTTTTTCTAAATTATGATATTGAAAATTGATCAACTGATTTAATTGAAAGGCAAAGTTTAGTTTACATTTCAAAACATGTGACAGATTATATTGAATGATCGTTCACCTTTGATCACCAGTCACAGTCGTAGTTCTTTTTATATGAATTTATGGTAAATACACCAGATCAAAAATAAATAAATTTTGCATTAACAATATGTCATTTATAACATAAAAAATATTTTTCACACACAAAAAAAGACAAATTATATTAAAAACTTAAGCAGTTATATAAACTTTAATTTTGAAACTTAAATTCTAAATTAATACATGATTAATGAAGGAACTATATTTTTAATCACTTAAGTGTTTTTTATTTTATTTTGAAGCAATTTTCCTGGGAGCTCTGTAAAGTAAAGTTTAGTAAAAAAACTGAAAAACAAAAATAAGTCTTCTAAATAACAAATACCAGCTTCTAACAACTCAACTTATTAAAATCTAAAATAAATTAGCCTATCTGGTATTTTAGCCGTGAATTACGAGTGAATGTTGTAAGAATTTTCTGTTTTTTTTATAAACAGTCAACACAGAGTATAACAGTCAATCGCAGAGCATTTCAAGTTTATTTCGTAGAAACATATCATCAACACGAAGTTTGATTAATTAAAATACAAAACGTGCGTTTTGATTTATCCATTAAAATTTTTTACTTTGAACTCTCAAATTGATTTTATTGCGTGTCAACTGTTTTGCAGTATTAAATAAGTATTTATTTTTGTTACTGATAGTTTTAAGCTTGAATTTTCAGTTTGCAACAGTTGAATTAACCCGGTTTTTGAAATAATTCTTATAAACTTCTCTTTAAATTACCAATCAATGATAACTCCAAAATAATTCAGAAAGAATTATGTAATCTATTGCCTTATATTAAGAAAGAAAAGTTTTTAGTTGTATTTAAATTCAGGCCAAGGCGTGTTTCAACAAGTATGCATTTCTTAACTTATAATTCATTTAATTGATAATTTTTTTAAAAACGAATTTGATTAGAAAGTATTAAATTATTGTAAAAAACGTATAAATCTAATAATACGATCGATCAATCGATCAATGCTGTTAAAGTTTTAATTACATTATTAGTATTAATGATGTAAAAACTTAAACTACCAGTAAACAAATTTCTGTAAATTATGCATCTTAAATCTTTCTAATTCTACATTATGTCTAGTAGCCTAATGCTTCTTACAAATTAAAATTGTTTAAAGCTTCATCAAATTACAATGAATTTGCAATATAAATTTGATTTTAAATTTCTTGCATTTTGATTGAATTTCAGTTTTTGATTAAGATCTGGTGTATTGTACAGTTGTTAATAATTCATTCTATTATCATAATTTAATTGTAAAGTGCTCCTTAAAGAATAATTACCCCAACAAACTGTGTCTTTGTTAAATATGAGGGTAAAAGGAAAGAGGCATTTTAGCAAAGACCATATTATATTTAATTGTTAATAAAATAATTTTTTTCTTTGATGTTTTGAGTGTTTGTTATTTTTTAAATTTTTTTTTTTTTCAGTAGAAATAATAAATAATGACTCGTGTGACAAAGAAAAAATTTGTAAGAGATGAAGTGACAAATGATTATGATTTACCAACTAAAGAACAACAAATTGTTCGAGTGAGTATGGCATCTTTGTTAGTAATGTACAATCAAATTAGGAAAGAAATTCTAATCCTCCTTTACTTAAGAAACTTTTTTTTTTTTTTTTCAGTGTCTTTAATTTTTATTTAGAACATGTGAAAAATTTCATAATTTATTTTTGATTGTTTGTAATATAACAAAATTAGAATGATTATTATATATAGTAATCTTTTATTGCGGTTAGATTAGCTTAAACTAATACTTTAAAGTATATTAGTCATTAATTATAAATTTTTATATAAAAATACTTTTAAACATTTGAAATATGTAACTTTGAAATTTTATTGTTATATTCTAGCAATTGAAATTCTAATCATAAAGCTCTCAGCTTATTGTGCCATCTCATTCGATCAACTACTATAAATCTCTGGGGTTTTTTTTTAACAAACTACATTTACCTAACATTTTAATTTAATAATTTCTTGGTTTTTTTTATTATTTTGAATGTTTTTTAAATTCTATTATCACAAACTTAGGGTAACCCCTATTTAAATGGTTTTTATGACATTATGCTGAAATAATGAATTTAGGTTTAATATACAAATATGCTTATTTTTATTAAATATAAGTAATAATTTATATAAATTAGATAAATAACTATTATAAACTTACTATTCTACTCCAGTTATAATAATAATAATAATAATAATGATCAAAAAAATAATCAATAATCCACAAAACAAACACACATACATCCAGCATATTTAAGGTGAGATGAATCATAAATCTGATAGGCGATCATAAAAAAAAAAAAAACCTTGCTGTATATGTTACAGAATTGAGGAACTATCATTAACTTCACATGAAACTGGGATGTAGTGAATTTGGGAAGGGGGCTCTGTATCAAAGAAACCCTTAATAAAGGACAAAACATTTAAAAAAACAGCTTCACATATGACATCAACAACAGAAATACAAACTAAAATTAAGTTCCATTTTATGGCATTTTGTTAAAAGGGAAATTTAGTGATTACTTCAATTCGATGGATAAATGACATTTATTTTCGGCATACAAACAACTCCTTTTGAATCCACTACAAGTGACTTAACTCTTCTAAAGTATTAAGCAGATTAAGTCATTGAGGAAATTTAACATTTCGTCTGACCAACATCATTGTCTTTAACTTGTACAACAGAATCTAAAACCTCTTTAGATGATGATTCCAAAGAAAAAATTCTGTGAATATTTCTGATTGAAACTTTAAATGAGTTTCCAGTTTGACAGCATGCACTTTATCATCTTATAACCAGGTACCTATAGTTCTTTTACATTGATAATCCAGAACTGCTCACACAGCATATTCAATAACATGTATTTTCCTGCATGGCAAACCATTTCTTGAAAATGCTCTATTATTATTTGAATAAAAATACATTTATCGGGTAATAATATGAGGGGATGAGTTTATCAAAAGCTCATAAATTAAGAAGAATGGAGAATTGATATGCTCTATTATTTGACTTTTAACTCTATTAATACTTATATATTTAAGTAGAGTACAGATATGTACATTATAGAAAAAATTGTTAGATTGCATCTTTTTAATAATAACTTTCTGTACTTGTGTAATGAAAGCCCTTAAAATTTTTTTTCATCTTTGATTCACTGTGTGTATTATTTACAAAATGTAATATCTAAGCTACAAGATGAATAATGGACTTATATTTAGCAAATTTTAAAGATATATTTTCTTCAGAAAAATTAGTGAATTTTCTCTTTTCAGGAAATTCTTAGTTGGTGATTACTTACTAATCTAGCTTCTAATTACACATTTTTAAATTCTAAATATCAGTTCATAATAATTATATCCCTGTACTGTTGATCAATTCTTTTCAAAAGAAGGAGTAGATTGTTTTAAAAAAAACCTTTTATTTTACCTCCTTTTTTTCAGCATTTCAAATTTATCCTTGAACTACATGAACTGAACCTTTTCATGAAGATTTTCTTTGGTAAATTAAGTCATAATATCCATGCTAACTACTAATTATTGTACCACACTGGGTACCAGAAAATCTATTCTATGTAGAATTGGAAATAGGTGTTGATGCTTAGCATTGATGAGCCTTGTTTCTAACAAATTATTAGTCACAAAAACTATCTCAACTTATTAAACAAATGTTTTAGAAAATGTTATTAATTAAATAGTAACAAAAATGATGTGAAAAAAATATTGTTTAATGAGAATATTAGAAAATAAAATAAAACTACAATGTTACAAAAATTAAACCTGAAATTGTAGATTTCTGAATATATTTTTTTTATATTTGACCATATTAAACTGTATCAAATACAAATTTATATGATGATGAACAGTGGCTCACTGCTTTTATTAAGTCACTTTTACTCGATAAGAGCTGCATCATTTAATTGTGATTTTTGGGTTCATAAAATTATATGAATGAAGCCAATGAAGTTTTTTTATGTTGTATATTTTTTAATTTCAGCAATACAAAAAAAAAAAAAAAAAAAAAGCATTTCCACCTTTATCTACAATATTTTCTTTTACAGAACCATTTAAAGTTGCAAGTGAACATTTTCTTATTTTCCAATGCCAAAAATCTCATTTTGATGAAAAAACATGTTGAATGTTAAAAAAAAAAAAAATTCAACTCTATTCACAAGAATAGGTCGGACAGGGATTTTCTGTTAATTAGATTTTCTAAACAAATCTATGGCTAAATTTTCATTCAGGGATGTGTAATATTTTTTTTCTTATGTTTTAATCATTTTATTACTATATAAAGCCCATGCTGTTGTATTAAACTATATGTCCATAGAATTTCTATTAAAAATATGTTAAATCCATAATTTCTTTTTTACCATTTTAGGTTGTGAAATCTTGTGGTAGCAATTTACATGAAGTCATGACATGTGATGGAAAGACGTTTATAGCAAGTATGCCTACAAAATTTAGAAGAAATATTTGGGTCAGAATAGGTAATATATGTTTTATTATTATTACAATTTCTAAATGATATTCAAATCATGTTTAATTTGACAGCCACTCTTTTGTAAATTAGTTTTTTAATTGATGCTTTTTACATAAAGAAATTAATATTAACTCCATTTTATTTGATTAAAATAATCTTACAATTTCTTAAAATGTAGTTATAAAAATAAGGCCTGAGTGGCTAGTGCTCTGGCTCTTAGTACTACAGGTTTCGGGTTCGAGTCCTGGCAGTGCCATGGATGTTTGTAGTGGTTCGGAATCCACTTTAAGCCTTAGGTCCCGGTCTCATATGACTGTTGAGCATAGAACTGACAACCCTACCCTGTAAAAGAGAAAACCACCTCTTGTCTTGAAATTACCAGTAGGTAGGCAGCCTTGGGCCACAAAGGGACGTTGATGAGGATGATGTAGCTATAAAAATACTTCATTTTTAACATCCTGACTGAATTGTGTAAGTGAAAACTAATTACGGTGGTAAGAATTCACAATTTGGTAACTTAAAAGAAATGCTTGATGTAATTTAAAGTAATTGAATATGTGTTTGTTATTAAAATGTTTAAAAGGCTTGGCAGATGTTTTCCTTCTTCCCCCAATACAGGACTATATTTTTATAAGAACAGACTATTTTAGGCAATTTTTTTATGTTTCAGATATTTTCGTTTCTTTGGTTAAATTGAAATTTACTTTAATAAAAAAGCATTTTGTGCATTTAAGTAAAATGTGAAGTCTGCAACTAAGATGTTTAAAAATTTTTTTTAATCAAGTCAATAAGTGATTTTTAAAATATGGATTCCCTTTTTTTTATTTTTAAATAAATTTAACATATATGACTATTATTTAATGAAATTTTTTTTTTCTTCAACCTAAAAAGAATTTTATCCTTTTTTGCTATTGGGGGAAAACTTCATTATGAAAGAATGAAATAAGTCTTATCTTCATTGAACAAACAAAAAATTTAATTTTTATCAACTTGCTGTGTTATTTTAATAATAAATATTTTATTGGAGCAGTCGTCAACAGTTTGAATGCTACACAATAAATAATTGTTTAAATATATGATTTGTGTAATTTTTTGAAATGAGCAACTCTTCCATTTTCTAGATATTGTTTGAAATGTTCATTAATAATAAAACATTTCTAAATTAAATGTAAAGTTGCCTGAAATATGAAAACTTGCTTTTAAATAGTAAAATTCATATTTTTAATTTATAAATATGGAAAATGCATTAAGATCGTTCTATACATAGTCCATAAAACTAGTCTGAGATACCTAAAATAATGATTCTCGGAGAAAAGCGTGGGAATTACTTAAATATGAAATTGTAAAAAATATCTGAAAATCAGGAAAATTGTTGTGCATTTCTGCATACACATTGTTCTTGTAGCTGAACATGTGGCGACCTTCTATGGCAACCTTGCATCCCTTTTTATGATGTAAAGTTAGATCTCATACTTAAATATGTCTTTTAGTTGTGCTCTGTTTGTTTTTGTGCTATTTGCTTCAGCAAATTTAGAAAAGTTACGTTTTTAATATTTTATTAATTATTTATTATGCATTAAGCTTAAATTCATTCTTTAAACCTTAATTCACAATTCTTTATTATCTGCATTGTTTGGTATTTATTAATTATTTATTTAATTACTAAAAATTAAAGTCTAATGTATTCATTTATTTTTAAGTGTATTAAGCTTAAATTATTTGATCAAGTATCCTTTAGGATATGCATTTAATGCATACTTTAATTTATTTGTGTGTTTTATTACTAATTCTGCTCTTAAAAATTGATTCCTTTATTTTTGTAAATAGAAGGGGGGGGATTTGATGGTGTAGGGTTGCCTTTCACCATAGGATGATTTGCTCGAAATCTTTGATTGTCACTTAATTATTTCATTTTAATTTCTTTTTATGCAATAGCCTTCTTGGAATAAATTTTAATTATGTACACAGAGGTACAAAGATATTTTCTCTAAGTACTCTAAAATAAAACCTTTGCCTTTGTCGCGCTGTTTTATTTCTTTTCGCGAGTTTCTTAAAAAAGAAGATAATTGTTAAAATAAATAATGTTACAAACAGTGATGAGTGATTGTTACTAGTGACTTTTTTTAAAAAGTAACTCATAAAAATAATTTAAATGAAATAATCTATTTGTATTTATTATAGTGAGATTGGATATCTTGTAATAATTCAGGGGTTTATTGTAATAAACTGTTTTAATAAATTTTTAAGATGTTTATTCTGTTTTTTTTTTTTAAATTAAATTTAAAAAAATATTTTAATCATATTAAATAATTGGTGAAAATTGTTTTTAATAAAGTATATTTTACATATACAATGATTTTTGACTAGGGAAAAGCCAGAAACTAATATAATTTGTAGCTATAAGTGAGGGAAATTTTCTTCAGTTAATCATAATTTCCTGCCTATTTTAAAAACTTTTTTTTTCTCATATACATTTCTTTTCTATGCATACAATACCCAAAAAATTTTCGTTTTTATGCTTATGTACAAAGAAAGTATTTATTAACTATTTCCTTTTTTACTCTTTTTAGCTGATTTTGTGGTTATTGATCCAATTGTAGAAGGTGATAAAGTTAAAGGAGAAATTTCTCGAGTCTTACTTGAAGATCAAATAAGATATTATAAAAAACAAGGTGTATGGTAAGTATATGATATAAAAGTTTAATTTAATTTTTTTCGATATTCTTCACAATGATTATATTTTGCAATTGGAATATTTTTTAACTTGTATTATTTTTTATAAGAACAAAGGGCTACTATTTTTTATAATAAAAATATCTCACAATAGTAATATTTTGTATCATTTTGAAAGATAAAAATATTTAAGTTCATTTGTAATAACGTGTGATATATATGCTATTCTTTTATAGTTAAACATAACCAAATTTGTTTTTGATTCAAACTTATATTTTCCGATTTCCTCCTACACTCTTTTATTAAGTATTAAAAGGGATACACTTTGATATGTAATTTTCACTAAGGAAGCATTGTCAGAGAATAATTTTTAGATATTCATGCATCTAAGGATTTGTAAAGGGGAAAAAAATCTAGATGTATTTTAATAAAATGTTTTTAAATATATTTAAGCATTTTGATACCATAATAAATTCTCAGCTGAGGTATATTTAAAAAAGCAATTAAAATAGATAAATAACATGTTTTAATAAAGTTGTATCTACTTTCGCTTATTCCACAGTCCATAGTTATTTCATGTTATGAAAGGTTTCTGCTTTTTTTTTTCTTTTTAAGCCGAAAGCAAACAATTCCCCCCCTCCTTTTTTGCTAAAATGCCTACTTGAAGTCATTGCAAATCTAATTATTTTATGATGCAAATCGATAAGTTATTTATGAAATTGCCCTTATTACTGATTAGTCTTATGCAATTTAATAAATTAATTGACATTAAAAATTAAATAAGCCTTTTCTTTTACAGCTTCATATTTTTTGCAGATTCTTTTTTTTTTTATGATCTTATTTGTGGAGTTATTTAAAATGTAATATAAAAATTTTACTAAGAAAAAGTATTGTTTAAACGTAACTAAATGTGCATTTTATTGAATTAATTTTCTAATATTATTTGAAGGTTTAAATCCTCTTCAATAGTCAGTAAACAAAGGGAAAATAATTAAATTCCCAATGGAAAGAGCCATTAATTTTATCTTGGCCTTAAAAGAGTTTCATTTTTAAAATTTGTCTCTCCTTTTTTTTTTTTTGTATCAAACTATTATTTTAAAAAAAACTTGCTTTTATAAAAGAAATTAAGTTGTATGCTGAAAATATTTTTTTTCTCCTCCAGGCCAGGGATTTTCCTACATTACAGACAGATAGGATAAATAGGTATATGGAGAAAATAGGACTGAAAAAAAAGGAGGAAGATTTAGCCATTAATGCTAATGACTGTTATATGAGGGATGATGATTTGCCACCGGTCTCTTCTGATGAAAGTGATGAAGATGATGTGCCACCAACCTCTTCGGATAAAAGTGATAAAGATAACTAAAAATTAAATTCATTGAACATATGTATATTGGCTTTGCAATTGTAAAAAAATGTGTAAATAGTATCTAGTATAAAATTTTTGGGAATGCTTATTTAAAAATAACATTCCAAGGTGCTTGTTATATTTGTATATCAATGTTTTGTAATTAAACTTTTTCTAAAATATATAAATTCTGAATGTCTTTTTCATTAAATGCATTTATAATTCACCTTTTTGCCTCAGATAATGACTAGGATAAGAAATGAAAGTTTTTCTCTTTATTCAGTTGTTAAAATACAGTTAATGTTTGTTCCTTTTTTTTTTTCTCTTAATGAAAGATTACTTGTAATGTTTGTAATATTAAAAAAAAATGCATTATTGTTATATATATATATATTGCATATATTTGCTTTTATGAGACTGTTCACTTTTTCTTTTTGCTGCATATGTATTCTATTGGTGAAGTGTAATACATTGAACATAAACTTTAATGGGTTACCTGCAATACGTTTTTCTGTGATATTAAAAATTCAAAACTAAAGATTTCTTGATTTAAAATGTCCTTTTTTTTATTATTTTCATTTTCTTTTTGTGATTTATATTTTTTTTGTTTGAAGTTAAAAAGAAAATATTCAAATATAATAATTTGAGTATTACACTACATGTATAACTAATTTCTTAAATATGTGATAGTAAAATTTTGAATGTTAAATTTACAAAATGTCGTAATTGAATACCTAAGATTTCATATACTTTAATCACTTTTTAACAGATTAAAATTGTTATTTTCAAGACGCTCGTTACAGGTCTTCAGGATTTTATTTTGCAATTTCTTTACAATACATTCTGGCTGAGAAATTTAAATTCTTACATAATTTTGAGTATGATTATATTGAAAAAGAATTTGAAATATAATTCCAAAGACTAAATATATCAGGAAAATTCCTTTATATGATTTTATAAATGATAATTATGAAGACAATTGTTTAGTATTAGCTGCTTTGATGTGGATTGTTAAAAATAACATTAAAGCAGTGTAATTGTACATAAATATGCTGGTTCCTTTATAGAAATCAGTTTATCGGTATTGATTTATCAATCTTATTTTACAATAATGAAAGAAATTAAAGAGTTGGACAAAATATTTAAATCTAATTGGGGAAAAAAAGGCTCATTATTCTTTTATCCTGAAAGACTTGAATTCATGTAAATAAAAGAAAAAAATCAATCAATGTTGAATGTATATTCTCTTTTAAAAAAGTTAAGTAACTCTACAAAACTGCCTGAGTCGCTCGAATGAGCAGGATGTAAATCGTTAAAATTTGAAACTAATTTATTTTGAAGTGAAATATTGCCTGATTTATGATGCTGCTGAATATGAGATAAAATGCATTTACTTGGATGTGCTAATGCATTGCCATTTTGTCAATCTTTATTTTCATTCATTTAATCCAAATAAGGTTTCATCTTCTATTAGTGAGTCTTAGAAAACTTAAGGCTGGTTCTCACGGCATTTGCCTGAAACCGGTTTGAACGGGTCGAAACAAAATTTTTCCCCTGTCGCATGACGCGTCGCCGCTTCACTCCTCGGTGAGAACGAGCCTTTAGGAGTTATGTTCTGTTTTTTAATATTAGGCTCTTAGAAAAAGAGTTCTAAACCCTTGGATACAAATGACATATTTCATCATGCTCGAAAAAATTGTTAATTATAATATAATATATTATTTTTAATGGAAAATCAGTAACATATTAAAACAATAGTTTTTAGTATTCTTTTCTGAAACAGCTTCATTTGTTTCATCTGCTTTAGACCTTAATAGTGAATTTTGAACTTAAAGAAATTAAATTTTTAAGGCAAAAATAGCATGTCACTGCATTAAATTTTTTTTTTTTTAATGACAGAGACAATGATACATATTGTGCAACAGAAATAAATATATATTCAGCCTTTTGATGCTATATTAATATATATAAACTTGTTGAAAGGCTTATGGAAAAGTTTAAAGTTCTGTCACATTAAATATCATTGGTGCCTGAATGGCCTAGTGTTTAGCACTCGGTGCCACAGGTTTCGGGTTTGAGACCCGGCGGCGCCATGGATGTTTGTAGTGGTTCGGAATCCACTTTAAACCGTAGGTCCCGGTCTCTTATGACTGTAAGAGCGTCACGGAGCAGAAATCAGACTTCTACCTACGGGTGCTCCATCAGAACAGAAGCTGCACCCCTCCTTCCATGAAGGATACGACAACAACATTAAATATCATTGACTGTGAGATTTAAAATATGAACAGAATGATTACATTGCATTTAGTTGAATATCTCTTGTAAATTTTTGAACTCCACTATTAAATGTCTTTCATAATAATAGTGCTATCATATCCATGTTCGCGATATTTACCAAAACTACATGGAAAGCAAAAATAACGATTTGATAAAGTTTATTTTTCAATTCCTACTATTAGCTCACACTCTCCCTATATATATATCTTGTTCAAATTTTCAATCTTTAATAAAATACTTTTTATTCCTCCACTCAAGTTCAAATACATTTTTTTTTGAGCTTGTAGTGGATGACACTTTATGTTGATACAGTTTTTTCAAATATTAATTCAGTAATTAAATTTAATTAATTAATTTTAGTTTTTTTAGATTTAAGTTGCATATATCTACCAATAGAGGGCGCCAGATAAACTTAAAAATGAATGAAAATTATTTATAAAGGACTTTCTGCAATATAGTGAAAAAAAGCAGGAATTGACTTTAAATTTTTTTTTTATATTACTTGTTATATTTAACAGTTGCAGTCAGATTTATATATATATATAAAAAAAAAAAAGAGTTTACAATATCTATGATTTGTAAAAGCATTACTTTAGGCCTCATGAAAATAATCTGCTATTCGTTTTTTAAAAAATAGCAAATGTAAGCGATAAATTCCAATAGGTTCTGTAGTTTCTTGTTGCATATTCTTATTAACCGTCCCTGGGAAATCTAGCTCATTTTTTATTTATCTCATTTTTATAGGATATATTTTGAGCAACTAATCTATTTTGTTTAATTAATTACTAACGTATTAAAATTCTTTACAAATAAATGTAACTTTTTTTAAACTTTTATATAGACAAAACCCTTCTGACAGCTAGATACAAGAGCTCTTTGCTGAGGGCCAAGCAGCCGTGTGTTTGAGTTTGTAAACTTACTCTGCCTAAAATGTCTGAAAGTCTATTATTCTGTCAGTGGAATTGAATTTCATATGAAGCACGTGCACGACATCGACATTCACTCCACTGAAGGCCCTTCTGTCAGCACCAACATAAAAGTGATAACTCCCCATGTGGAGGACTCAGCACCATTCGATATTGGTCCTACAACTGGTCCCCCTCGGTATGCTCCGTTCCCGAAAATCGTCCCTGCAAAGACATGGTCATTCCGTCTCTTCTTATCCACCCATTACTTCGACTGAGCTTTCTCTCCGCAAGAGAAAGCTCCATTAAGCCCTCGTCAAACACACATAGCCCTACTGTTCATCAATGTGCAGATCTGACTACTTCTGAGCCCTCTAACAAAATTCTCCGTTGGTTTCTCATAATTCTGCGCATCATTTTCCTTCAACTTACTTAGAGAAAACTGCTCCCACTCCCAAAGTAAAAGTAAAATAAAGTGCGCATTCTGTGACTTCACCTTCAGATCCATGAAGAAACGTAACGAACATCATCGACTCTGTCACCTTGAGAGGGAATTTAATCTTCTACACAATATCTCTGGGGATAAACCTATCTCGGACTTCGACACTTTTTCGCCATCCCCTCGACTGATAATGATAAGAACGCAGTTCCTCCACCTGCAGGGCTGCGCCCTCTACTACTTCAAAGAATACGATTAAATCCCGTACTTCTGTTAAGAAGAAAATTTCTACCAACCTATACAGCTTTTTTCACTGTACTCCGTTGCGAGTTTTGCGAAAAGATGGCTTCCTACGCAGGAAGGCATTGCGCTATCACCTTTCCGTGCTCACAAGCAACCCATCAGTAAGTCTCCAATAAAGCCTGCTTCTTCTTCTTCTTCACATGCAGCTGATGCTAGTTACAGTGTTCCAACCCTTCCTGGCTCTACTTCTCCTGCCACCATCGTGAACCCTGACGAGCCTCAGATCATAAGAGGAGACACCTCTGTGACATTCAATCTTCCCTTGTTTGGAGCCGTTCAATGCCCAGATTGCACTAAAACCTACACGGGTAAAGAATGGTATTCGATGAAGGGTTCGGTCATCAAACACCTTAAATTCAAGCACAAGATCACCATCTCAACCACTTGTCTTTTGTGTTCGTTATGCAAGACATACATGTCCTCTATGAACATGGATGCTTTTGAACTCTGGCCTTCTTGTGAAACCCAAAACTTGAATTTCCAGTGTAACGAATGTTCTGACGGTTTCTCAACGTTTTTAGGATTGAGAAATCATTTGTCGGCGCATAAAAAAATCGACAGCACTCGAAAGGGCGGTGCCTCTATCTATTCCTTCCTCTCGGCGAAAAAGGAGAAAAAGAAACACAATCCAAGGAAGTGTCCTATCTGATGCCAAGAATCAGGTTGATCCTGAACAGTCTTTAGCACAACCTGTTCTCGAATCATCAAGAACATTGATGACTCGAGAACCTCCCGAAGAAGACATTCACGATGAAGGACCTAGAGATCCTCTGTTTCACTATGTTGAACCACTGGACAACATCCTTAACTTTGACCCCTCGGATGACTCTTTTAACCTCCTGGTAGAGCTCTGCATACAAGTCGTCATTGAAGGAAAGCAAATTTTGCAAATACTGGAACCTAAGTCTTCAACATCTGGTCGGACATTGACGATCCCCAGACCTGTCAGAAACTCCACATAAGAAATAGACGACGGGCGGTCAGGGAATTATCGGTAGTAATGGTGAGAGATGCAAAATCCCTCTTCAAGATCTCTCATGCTACTATAATGATGTTTGTCAAGAGATCTCAATCATACACCAACATTTACTCTCATAATGATAAATCACGAGTCGAAGTCATTGAGCAGGACTTCACGTTCGCTGAAGTAGAGCGAGCCTTGCGATCATCAGAGGACACTGCACCAGGGCCTGATAGAATTATTTATCACCACTGGCGTTCTCTGGATCCAAACGTCAAAGTCTTGACCCAGATATTCAATGCATGTCTTCGACATCGCAAAGTCCCTAATGAGTGGAAGGAATCAACAACTATTCTTCTACCTAAAAACGGAGATCCAGCCTCCCCTAGTAATTGGCGACCAATAGCTTTGTCAAATACCATCTATAAGCTCTTCATGAAATGTGTGGCGAATAGGTTCAAGGACTGGCTTCTCCGGTATGACGTCCTCTCCTCTGCCCAAAAAGGCTTCACACCGCACGACGGTGTGCTCGAACACAATTTTATACTTTATAAAAAGGTTTGAAGATGCTCGAACGGGTAAAAAGGACCTATGCCTTGGATGATTGGATGTCACAAACGCTTTCGAGCACTCCCACACCGTGCAATTGCTGATGCCCTAGTTGCTGCCAAGGTTAGAGACGCGTTCAACACTTTAATTAAGTACATCTATGAAGATTGCGTGACGAAATTGCTAACTGAAGAAGGTATGTCGGAGAACATTCGGATTGGTGCATGGATGCCCGATAAGTGGCCTCCTCTTCAATTTATGCGTTGATCCCGTTCTTCGGCAGGTTAGGAACTCATCTAAATCCCACAACGTTCTCGAATTTGCAGATGATATTGCTCTCCTTGAAGATAGTCCTGAAGAATTACAAAACTCTATAAATACTGTACACAATCTTCTGGAAGCCATTGGTTAAATCCCGCGAAATCCATGACCCTGCATATCTCAGGAATAACCCCTGTTGGCACCAGGGACCCTGTGTTCACAATCAATGGAGAAGAAATTTCTTCATTTCGAGAGTGATTTCCACAAATTCCTTGGAAAGCCCGTCGGATTTAACCCCTGTCCAGACTATAAATCGTTATCAGAACTTGCTGAGGTAGTGATGAAGATGACCACCAGCTCCCTTGCTCCTAGCCAACGGCTCGACGCCTCGAAATCCTTACTATATCCGCCTTCCAATTCCCAATGAGAACGGGACAGTTCAAAAAGACCGATTGGGAAAAGGTGGACAAAATGCTTAAAAGGGAAATCAAGGCAACTTTGAATCTTCGGGAGGGAATCTCGAACGATTACCTTATGGACGCAGACAGTAAGGCTGTATCGGCATGCCGATTACTGCTGAGGAATCAGAGTTGAATCTCATTGATTCAGCATTTAAACTCCTCCTCTCTGCTGATGAGGTTGTTTCTGCTGAGGCTCTGGTTTCGCTAAAGCGCACTGTGTCCAAGAGGCTGAAACGTACAATAACTGGAGATGACCTAGAGGATTCCCTCTTTAGGGTCCCTTAATGACGAGTTTGTAACCACTGCTAACCAAATCTCAAATATTTGGACGGTGGCCAGATCCGCATCAAGGAGCCTCGGAGTAAGTTGGGAGTTTCCGACGGCGTTCCTCGATTTTTATTCCAAGGCCTGACTTTACGCCCAAATCACAGGAAGAGGATTATCCATTCTCTCAAAGATTGACTGAGGTCCAAACGATCACAAGACTTGATTAACAAAAAGAATCAAGGAAAAGTTATGGAATGCGGTTGCACTTTACACTGCCAGCTCTCATTTTATATCTGAGGGGAAATTCACGCTTTGCAGACTGGCGCTTTATACACAAAGCCCGTCTCAATTGTGTACCCTTGAACGGAGCACAACCATGGAAAATTGGTAACGACCGAAAATGTCGGCGCTGCCCAGAACCCAATGAGACTCTTTCTCACGTCCTGAATCATTGTAAGAGAGCCTCTAGGGCCTGGCAGCTCCGCCATAACTTCATAGTTCACAGACTCGAAGCAGCCATTGCTCCAAAGTGTACAATCTTAGCCGAAAACTAAGTCATAACTGGTTCTCGAAAAAGGCTTGACCTATTTGTTGAGCAAAACTGTCAGCACTATTTAGTGGATATCAAGGCACCCTTTGATAACAGGGTTGAATCTCTTGACCTTGAATACAAAAAGAAAATCGACAAGTACGCAACCACTGTTGAAGAGCTTAAAAACCAAGGTCTTCAAGCAACGGTCATTCCTTTCATTGTAGGGTCATTGGGTAGCTGGTATCCACTGAATGACGTTTTTCTACGAAAGTTCTGTAGTAAGTCCTATATCAATCTGTTCAAAAAACTATGTGTCAGTGACACAATAAAATGGTCAAGAGACATATATATTGAACATCTCACTGGATATAGACAGTACTCTGAAGGTAACCAAATATTAGCCTCCCAACCTGCTGACTGTCCAGATATGTAATTCCTCTGTAAATAGTTACTTTATCTTAGTTTTTATCATATATAATTGTATATATTCTGTATAGTAGTTGTTTTAACATGTATTGCTGTAAATGTGTGAGTGATTGCCAGAGTGAATGGTGTATGTACACATAGATGGAAAACCGTACAGCCCATCACACTGTCACGACTTCCAACGAAATTTAGAAAAGTAACATTAATATTGGTGGATGGATTGTGGTTTGTAGTCATCTACATAGATTTTTATGTTTGTTACT
>BPLR01009165.1:0-32125 GCA_021605095.1 Caerostris extrusa
TGAAGTTTTTCGTGAACCCACATTTGAATGTCATTTATAATAAAAAGAATGAATATTTAAAAAATATTGAGTTCAGAATGCTATTAATAAAAATGGCAATACAAGTTAAACCTCTTACAAGTATCCAAAAATACAAATTGGGTTAACCGCAGTTGAATCGCCAGTACTTTTTAATTATTAAAAATTGCCGGGTAAATGAAAAGGGAGTCTCGTAAAGTCCGCTGCGTTAACGGCCGGAAATTTTTCTCAGTAGATATCTATACACAAATAAAGGAACCAATGTAAATGCGGCTTTATTATTCGATGATAAAGTATAAACAATTTATCCTTGTCTTTACTGGTATGAAGCTTAATAAAATGTCCAGATTTCATTATATTTGGGACAACTAATTGGACTTATTATTAATGACTCAGTAAAATCCTAGCATATTCTGCACGCTCATGGTTTTCAGGGAGACTTCAATTTTACATAAATTGCTTTGAGAAATCGTGTGCTCTGATTATAGGAAAATCGAGGATAAAAATCCTGAGAAAGACGTTACTAATTCTGATGGCCGTTTTGATTAACGGAAGAATTGCTTTATAAATAACCACTCCTTATAAATTGGATTCATATGTCTACTCCAAATTGAATGTAAATATTTTTTATTTAAATATTTTTTAAGATTCATTGTTATATTCGTTTTCTTGTAGCATCAAACTTTCCTTTCTGTATTAAAATGAACTTTCCTTTACAGATGCCAAATACAAAAAGGGTCAATCAAAGTGGGATTACTAGTATTTTAATAACTAAATGACGTTTAAATAATCGATAATGTTGAATATATTTTCATGGCATCAATAAATGTGGAACCTCCCCCTCTAATCCAACTTTCTAATTTCAACAACTAAAATCCAACTTTCTCTAGTCATTGACTTTATTGAAAGAGTGGGCGATAGGTTACCTAGATTGAGCTCTTAATCACTCCAGCAGATTGAATAGTTTCATTCTGCTAGTCGCATTCAACATTTCAAAGTTACAAATTGAGACTAGGTTGCATCCCACTGGATGCTCCATGTGGAATGTATTAACTTTTTAACCCCTGTAAATCTTTTCCATTTCAATAAATCCCCCTAAAACCCTAACATGGATGATGTCTTAATTGAATATTAAATGCACCATTATTTCAACTAATCAATTGTACAATTTGAATCACTTGTATGTTCTGGGATATGAGGGATATAAAAATGAATACGCAAATAAATCATTAAAAATAATAGCATATACGGACGTTCTTCTGTGCTCTAACATGAATACAAATTTCAGAAGTTGATTGTACATTCAAATGCAGGATTAAAATTTAAACCAGCAAAACGCGCTTCACACTCATTTCATCAAATCAATAAGAAAAATTCTAGTGTTCCATTTACATTGGACAGAGACCTTCTACCCCCTCTTTCTGTAGAGATGTCTATAACCATTTCGATAGAATCAAAATTTATCCAGTGCAAGATTGTCATTATTTGCGATAGACTAAAGACTTCTAAACATCTACCCTCTCTCTGCCGACATCTACCCCTGAAGTTGCAGGCCATTCGGTCGCAACTTCTTTTCCACAGAGTGATTACATCACTCGGAATAACCATTGGCAAAAAGAGAGAAATTGACGACTTCGATCAACGCTTAAACAAAACAGAAGAGCATTTGGAACCTCCCACAGTAGACAAATACCAACGTGCTATATTTGCAGACTAGTAAGGGGTCAACACTCAACACTCATCGCATATTGATTTACATAAGCTAGCCTAGTATGTTTTCTCATCCTCTAATCATCCGATTCGTATGAACTTAAAGGTTCATATCCGATATTAAAATATAAATATCGGATATTAAATTTCGACAATAGGTGGAATAAATGAAAGCAAAATGTGTATTATTCATTCGCCCAGATATTCAGTGAATAGTGGCAGTTGTAGTTTTTAATGAACTTGGAACTGGAAGTTGTCAAATCGCATGAGAAATGTATGCGATACTACGACATTTGTTTTATTATGACAATTCAATTTCTACGTAAATTCTTTTTCACTTTATAGTCTCCAGTATTTAAAGATGAATATTAAAAAGAATGTTTTGCTTCAGAATTTAACCAATAACGATGAGAAAATACCCAAATTGAGATCTATTTCCAATAGCTAAATGAAAGAGTAGAGAAATAAATATCGCACTAGTAAAATGAATGTTTAATGGTTTCATTTTCTTTATTTCGTTTATACTCGCATTTTTATATTTAACTTTTGTTATTAAACGCACACTGTAAATAAACATATCATAACTATATTATCGTTTACATGGAAGAATAGTAAATACAATAATAATTCATTCTGTTTCCATTTTTTCACACTCAAAAATCGTCTATATTGGGACTAAATTTAATATGTGGCTATATAATTTGGAAATGCATCATAACTCTGTGGGCCGCATATTAAAGTTGTCCGCAAGATCATTTGGATTGGCCACCCTGGTCTAGACCACAAGACTCTTATCGTATGAATCATTGTGCAAAGCATATTAAATTTACCGCAGAATTTTTATTCGCATAAATTTTGATTTGGTTAACAATATCGCCCTTTTGGTCGCTTGATTTTGTTGACTAGATGTTATTTTGAATAACAGTGCTTGTGCTCCGACCCATCTATTGCAGTGCGGGCCTATCCGTGTCGCAGGAAAAGATGAAGCAGCAGTGATTTACGTCTTTGTAAGGGCAATAGGTCTTTCTGCCCTCCCGTTTGGTAGACCAGCGTTACATCTAGTTTCCGGATGTATTAATCGGCTGACCGTATCAAAATTTTGTGGTTGAATCTGCTGTGTCTTCAAGAGATGGATTATTTACTAGGCAACATTTCAAGGGTTTAATTCGCCTAAGGAGATGTACTGGTTTGTACCTATACGGCCAGGGTTCAACAGAAAGAATCCGCATTTCCTCGATGGACAGGGAACAGTGCCATCGAAGTAATTTAGTTTGCCCCTCATACGGAATCTATTAAAATTTCTAGCCCCAATTCATTTGACCTCTCTAATCACTACTCCTTATGATCCCCAGTCAGGAATTTTCAGGAAGGACTAGCTATCCAGTTTGACCGGTTTTTATATTTTGCACTTCTAAGCGAATTGAAAAACACTGGTTAAATACAATCTGAAGTGTACATAAAATTCAGGCGAATAAATTCTCATCGTTGCAGGTAGTCTTAGTTGGGTTTTAGTCTTCTACCCACTTTTGTACTTTCTTCAAGCATTCGTACTGCTTAATTGCAAGAGTCGGCGACAGGTTGTCTCGATTAAGTTCTTTAACCACTTAACAGGTTGAACAATTTCATCCTGCTAGTTGCATTCAACATTTTAAAGCTGCAAATTGCGACAAAGGTTGTATCCTGCTAGATATTCCACATGTGTGGAAGGCATCAACTTGTTAACCGCTGTACATCTTTCCTTTTGATTTTCAAATCCCCGATAACGCTTAACATCGATGGATCATTCCGATTTCAAGACATCATCCAATTGCATCAACTAACCAAGTGTTTCAAATCAATTCGCTTTTATTTTCAGAAATATGGGAATATAAAAAAAATACATGGGGATAAATCATTAAAATACTAGCATATGCAGACGTTTTGTGCTCTAACTCGAATAACAGTTTCAGAAGATGGCCAGTGCCCAACCTTGTACCTGCATTGAAATTCAAAATCAGCAAAACGCTCTTCACGGGCATTTCAAATTAATAAGAAATTTCTTGTGTTCCATTTATGTTATGCAGTGACCTTCTACCCCCTCCATCCAAAATTATGGCTACAGATATCTCGATGGAATCAAAACTCGTCCAGTGCAAGATTACTGCTCTTTGATAATATAATTTGCGACAGATTCACCATTTCTAAACATCTACCCACTCTCTGCCAGAAGTTGCAGGCCTTCTAATCGCAAATTTCTGCCGCGGAGTGATTACATCGTTCGAACATCCACATTGCAAAAGAAACAAATCTCAATTTGGATCAATTCTTAAAAGAAGATGGGTAAAGAGCATTTTAAACATCCCACAGAAGGCAAATACCAACTCGCTATATTTCCCGATTATTAAGGCAGCGCTGCACTCAACACACTTATTGTTCAGACCGTAACCGGATGTACATTCCTTATGTAATACTTTCGTTCTCGTAAGAGGGCGCTCTTTTGTTTGTCAAGTGTTTTCTCTTCATGTATCATTTTTCAGTTGAGTAATAAATGTCGTCCAAGAACGTTGTGCCTCTCTCCTTTTCACCCCCTCACCAGATGGTCCGTGGAGCGAGGCAGAAAAATTCCAGCAGACATACTTTAGATGAGTGGGGAGGTCGACGAAAGCGTTCGTACTCAACCATTTTCGAATATTTTGCTCAACGGAGCTAAAATAACAAAGTGCGTAACGAAGCCATAGTGTGTATCATAACAAGGAAAGTGCGTAACGACGCATTGTGTACACCATATCAAAGTGCGTAACAACGCATAGTCAAAATCAAATCATCATAATCATATTGCATCGTGCATCTCAACAAAGTGCGTAGCATCGCATCTCACAGCATCGTACTTACATTCCGGAAGGTCACGAAACCACAATATGGAAGATCTTCTAAAACACAAGCGAATTATCAAAGGTAAGCTAACCCGATTAATTACTAAAGTGGATAATTTACAAAATCAAGAAAATTCTATTTCTGTTATTGAAGTGCATGAAAATGACGTAAATGCTTTAGATATTGAAATAAATAAATTAAATTATGATATTCTTTGTTCTTGTTTAGATGACGAATTTGATAAATATGAACAGGAAATGCATGAACTTTTTTCTAAATTAACTTCCTTAAAAATTACGTTAAAAGATGAATTAAGGAAACTCAGAAAGAATGAGAATAGTTCTAATGCATGTCGAAGTACAGTTAATACTAATGTAAACAATTTAAAACTTCCGCGAATAGAATTACCAATATTTACTTCTAATTATATTGACTGGATCTCATTTCGTGATTTATTTCTAGCCAGTGTAGGAAATAATGAATCTCTAAGTGATAGTCAGAAATTACAATATCTTAAGCTTTCTGTGAAGGGCGAAGCAGCCACTTTATTACATTCAATTCAAATTTCAAATGAAAATTACGAAAAAGCGTGGATTGCACTCACTGAGCGTTACGAAAACGAAACCGAAATAATAAATGCGGCATTAAATAAATTAGTTTCCCAGCCTGCATTAAAATATGAATCATCATCAGGCTTAAGAAAATTAATCGATACAACACAACAATGTATTGACACATTAAAAATCCTTAAACAGCCTGTAGAGCATTGGGATACAATAATTATTTTTCTATTAAAGGGAAAACTTGACTCTGAAACACTTCGCACATGGATTTTAGAACAAGCAGGCAAAAAACTTCCTCTTTCCCCGAGTTCAAAGGGAAAGTTCAAATATCTTGAACCACGCTTTAGGCTCGAGTTGTTGACAAAGTGCCGAAAAGGGAAACCAGATGTTTCCTCTGATGTTAGGGGGAACATATACAAAAAAGTAAACAATAATTCTGCGTACTCTTCACAGATCGTAGCGAATATTTGCACTTATTGCAAAAGTACTCACATCATGGATTATTTAAGTGCGATAGTTTCTTGGAACTCCCTAACAAAGAAAAATGGGATACTGTAAAAAAATTAAAATTATGCAGTAACTGCTTAAAGTTCAAAACACATACGATTGATAAATGTCGCGCAAGCTTGTGCAGAATCTGTACAAAAACCTCACAATACAATTTTATGTTCGAAGGATTCAAACAATTCAAGATCTGATACACACACAGAAAATGAACTTCCTTCAATTAGTAGTAATAACGCAATCGTTCCCGTCACACAAGCGGTTTTATTGCCTACAGCAATTGTTTATGTCAAAGACATTAATGGCATTTCTCAAAAATGTAGGCTACTTATTGATTCAGCCAGTCAAGGCTCATTCATTAGAGAGAGTTGCGTTAATTTATTGCATTTAAATCGCACTAAGGTAAACATAAGCGTAGACGGTTTGAGTTCACAAAAAGTAGGTAGAGTTGCAGGTTCGGTTAAATTACAAATAACATCACAGTTTAACAAAAACTCATCTATAACTGTTGATGCATTAATCATGCCTAAAATCACCTGTGACCTTCCTCAATGTCCAGTCGATGCATCTGTTTTGACAACATTCAAACAACTGCAGTTAGCAGATGTCAACTGTCATCAGCCTGGCCCAATAGATATTCTTTTGGGCGCCGATGTGTTCGGTGAAATTATGCTTAGTGGACATTTAAATGTTTCCGGACTTACTGCTTTAGAATCAATTTTCGGTTGGGTAATTCTCGGAAAGACAAAAGGCATTTCTCAAACCATTATATCTAACCATGCTAGTTGCAATGCAGTTGAGTTTGAACTTGACAAATTTTGGCAATTAGAGGAAATTTCAAACATAAAGCCTTACACTCAAGAAGAAACAGCTTGTGAAAATCATTTCATACAGACTTTCTCTCGTGATTCAACAGGCAGATTTGCTGTTAAATTTCCATTTCGTGAATACAGTGATGAACTTGGTTCTTCTAGAGATATCGCTATACATCGTTTGCATCAAATTGAACGTCGATTTGCTAAGAATCCATCTCTCTTCAGTGAATATCATAAATTCATGGAGGACTATTTGAAACTTGTTCATATGGAATTAATTCCTGAAAATGAGATAGATGTTCCAGCCAATTCCAGTTTTTATCTTCCACATCACCCAGTTCCCAACAAAAGTGGTGACAAATTTCGCGTGGTATTCGATGGATCTGCTAAATCTTCAACTGGTGTTTCTCTCAACGACAAATTAATGGTTGGTCCACAGTTACAAGCGGACTTGACAACAATACTCATTCGCTTCAGAATGCACAAAATAGCCATGACAGCTGATATAGAAAAATGTACCGGCAAATCAGATTAAAGACTCAAATTTTCAAAGAATAGTCTGGCGTGATTCACCTTTAAACCAATTCAAGATTTTCGATTGACGAGAATTGCTTATGGCACCGCATCAGCGCCGTACCTTGCAGTCAAATGTTTGCAGCAGTTGGCTATACAAGAAGAATAAAATTTTCCATTGGCATCTAAAGCAGCCCTGAAAGACTTTTATGTCGATGATTTGATGTCTGGAGCTAATTCAACTACTAAAGCTCTAGATCTACAAGCACAATTGATTCAAATGCTGTCAAGTGCTGGACTTGTTTTGAGAAAATGGGCTTCTAATTGCAATGAACTCACGAACTTGATTCAAGAAGATTTGCGTCTACCAAATGCTTCTTTAAGCATTGATGATGGCACGGTAAAAACTTTAGGTATCCTGTGGCATCCAGCCTCAGATGTCTTCTCCTTCAAAGTCAATTCATTGTCTCTTGAAGGTGCCTTTAACCAAAAGAACACTTCTTTCAACAATCGCAAAGACTTTCGACCCTCTTGGATGGTTGTCACCCATCACAATCCAGAGCAAACTACTCATGCAAAAACTGTGGAAATATCAGTTGCAGTGGGATGAAGTCGTTCCTCCAGACATTGCAATTGAATGGAAGACATTATCACAAGACATACTATTTGTCAAAGACTTCAAAATTTTAAGATACTTATTTCTTGATCCAGACAACCAATTTCAACTGCATGGGTTTAGTGATGCCTCAGAAAAAGCGTATGCAGCTGTAATTTACTGTCGTTCTGTGTCAAATACAGGACAAATCAAAAGTTCAGCTAGTAATAGCCAAAACTAAAGTTGCACCACTTAAAACCATTTCACTTCCTCGATTGGAATTGTGTGGGGCACTTCTATTAAGTAAATTGATGGAGTTTACTTGTAAAGCATTTGACATCCCTATATCACAATCTCATTTTCATACGGATTCCACAATCGTACTTGCCTGGATAGGATCCCATGCCAGCCGATGGAAAACTTTCGTGGCCAACAGAGTGGCGAAAATCCAGACTTTGTCTTCTCCTACCCAGTGGCATCATGTTAGTGGAAATGAAAATCCTGCTGATCTCGCGACCCATGGTGTGTCATCTTCAGCACTACTTACCTCAGTGTGGTTGTGTGGTCCAGAATTTCTATACAACGAAATCCAGAATTTCTATACAATGAATGTTCTTTCCATCCAGAATCTTCTGTGCCGACATTGAACGATTCTGTGTCGACATTGAACGATCCTGTGCCTGAAGAAAGGTGTTGTGTACAATCAACTATTGCAGCCAATCATTCACCAAATTCAAATGATTTATTTCAGAAATATTCATCTCTTTCCAAACTGAAACGTGTAACAGCATATTGTTTAAGGTTTGTTAATAATTGCAGAAATTCAAAAGATAAGGTAACTGGTTTTTTAAATACTAGTAAACTTAATAATGCTATAAATGTGTTAATCAAATCAGTTCAATTTATTGTGTTTAATAATGAGATCAATGCATTAAAAATAAATCAAGCATTATCTTGCAGAAGCAAAATTCTGTCTCTAAATCCATTTTTGGATAATTCAGGTATTCTCAGGGTGGGCGGTCGCTTGCGACATGCAAATATCGCATACGGCCACAAACATCCCATCTTACTGCCAAAAAGGCACATTTTAACTGATCTCATTGTTAGATATTATCATGAAATTCTCTTGCATGCTGGTCCCCAACTTGTATAATCCAATATTGTTCTTGAATAGAAGATTGTAGGTGCTAGAGATGTCATTAGACATTTAATCAGAAAATGTGTAAAAATGTTGCAGAATTAGAGCTTCTATAACTAATCAAATGATGAGTGACTTGCCAATTACACGTATTTCCCCTTCTCCGACATTCTTGCGTTGTGGAGTAGACTACGCTGGTCCATTCCAAATTAGAGCATCGAAGGGTCGAGGTTCAAAATCATTTAAGGCATATATAGCTCTCTTTGTTTGTTTCACTACTAGAGCTATCCACTTAGAATTAGTAACTGATCTTTCTGCAGATGCCTTCATTGCAGCTCTCAAGAGGTTTATATCCCGCAGAGGCAAATGCAGTGATATATTCAGCGATTGCGGTTCTAAATTTGTTGGCGCAAAAACGTAAGCTCATGGAATTTGAAAAACTTTCAAAATCAAAAACTACAATCAAAATGTAAACAATTTCTTGTCGGATAATGGTATTAAATGGCATTTAAATGTTCCAGGTGCACCACACATGGGTGGTCTCTGGGAAGCTGGTATAAAATCAACAAAATATCATCTAAAACGTGTTGTTGGTGAAGCTAAATTAACATATGAAGAATTTGAAACATTTTTAACACAAATAGAGGCTTGTCTTAATTCTAGACCTTTAACAGCAATTTCTAATGATCCAAATGACCTATCAGCGTTAACACCTGGTCACTTCATTATTGGAAGGTCATTGACAAGTATTCCTGAGCCAAATTACATAGAGTCAAAATCTCGTATCTTACTAGATGGCAACTTATTCAAAAAAATGGTTCAACAATTTTGGAAACGTTGGCACAATGAATATCTATGTCGATTGCAACAAAGACCAAAATGGCTTTTACCAACTAAAAATTTTCAAATCAATGATCTGCGTCTCATTAAAGACGATAATTTGCCCCCAACTAAATGGAAAATGGGTAGAATAATACAATTACACCCTGGTCTTGATAATATTGTTAGGGTTGTAACCATCAAAACAGCAGATGGCACATTTAAAAGAAATATCACAAAATTATGTATGTTGCCAGTTTAAATTTTATTAATGTATGTTAATTGTAGCATTGCATTTATTGTATAATCAGTGTATTTCTATTCAATATTCATTCAACTCCTTTGATTTCATGTATGCATATTAGTGTGTAATGTAACACTTTTATATTCATTCATTGTTGAAATGTTATTTCAAGGTGGGCGGCATGTTCAGACCGTAACCGGATGTACATTCCTTATGTAATACTTCGTTCTCCGTAAGAGGGCGCTCTTTTGTTTGTCAAGTGTTTTCTTTCATGTATCGTTTTTCAGTTGAGTAATAAATGTACAGGAACGTTGTGCCTCTCCTTTTCACCCCTCACCAATTATTATTGATCTACATTAGAATATGAGAAAGGCATAGGCTAGCTAATCTGTCTTTTATTACCAAATTTTCCTTTAAAAACATTTGAAAAAAAAATAAAAAAAATTTAAATTTAAAATTATTTAAATTTTTTATATCTAAATACAAGTGGGTCAATCCCAATTTGAATGCAAGTACTTTATAATTGAATAACATTTAAATATTCGTTAAATGAAAAATATCTCGTAATTCCCTCTTTATTAACAGCCCCACTTTTTTTTTTACAGAAATCTTTATGCACGTGAATAAAGCATCCGATGCAAGTGAAGCTTTTAATATTCAATAAATTCCATTTCATCATTTTATTAAAAAGCATACATTAAGTATTCATTGCATTTTGAATCTGTCAATTATGAATATAATGATAATTAATACCACTGACATATCTACAGTTTAGTTGAAAATGTTTAAACACTTCTCAGTTTTATTATGAAAGCCATATTTAAATTTATATAATTTTCTGAAAGTCGCGTTTTTTTCTGCGATTTCTTTATTCACTCCATGCTTATATTTTTATTTTTAAACTCTTACAAGAAAATGGAAACACGGGAAACAAAATCCCGAGAAAAAGGAAGAAAAAAATTTCAATGGTATGCATTTAATGTTTGTTTGAATGTTTATTCTTTTTACCAGTAACAGTAATGAAATTCTTAGTTATGCTCGTGAAATAAAAATATTCATCGCTATAAGCGTTAAGTTGCATATAAACAAGAAATTTAATTAAAAAGAATTTATTGTAGATATTAAAGTCATTTTTAATGGAAAATTCTCGAAAATACTGTCTTTAATTGTCAAGACTCTACCAGAAAAGGCAAAATAATTCTGTAAACATTCATATTTCCATTTTTTAAATTTTTTATTCCTTTGCCAAGAACGAGTCATTTGTTCCAACCTTGTTAATAGTTATATTCATTTTTATTTCGTTTTATATTTGATTTATATGCCCCAAAATTAATAGCTCTTTATTTTCAGAGCAGAAATCAGTGAAGTATTTTTCTGCCCGATGCGAGTTCTGTTCCTCCTGAGCGAGAATGCAGGGCAGTGTTCTAATCAAGACCTAACGAACTATTTTAATCCAGAAAGAATAAGGTAGGGCAGATGGTCACAGGAATATAACGAGCTGATCATAATAGCAAATAATTACTCGAGAGACGTTCGAGTAGAACAGATTGACGAATATTTCAAAATATCGAAGTCCGTTGATAAGACTGAAGCCTCTTCCCATTTCGAGACATGCGGTCTTGCTATTCCATCGACAGGTTACGCAACTTCCGATTGTTGAAACCTAACATTCTGATGAGATGAAATAAATTTTAAATTTCACATCTTCTTCCAATTTGGGCCCTTAAATCCTATTTCGTTGGCCCCGTGATACAGCCTTTGTAAAGCTGAATTCATTACAACTCTGCCATTCTAGCAACAAATGACGCGTTTCCGAATTCTTGGTATTGTAAGGATTACAGTTTCTAGATATATTGATCAATAATGTAATTAATGCTTGATTCAGCAGAGTAATAAGATCATAGTTAATATTTCATTTCGATTTGGAATCAAATTTACAATTATTAAATTCAACGAATGTGCATTGCTTTTCAAAACGGTGATTTCAATTTAAAGTATAGTGCTTAAAAGTTTTATTGCAAAACATGCAGCGTAATAGCGTGTTTTGGAAACTTGTGGCTTACAGGTGAAAAAGCAACCAGAAAACACCCCCTTCAGAAACCATAAGCGAATGTATGACCCCATCACACAAAGTAGAAGGGCAGAGAAGCATTGGAGTCGGAAAGGACTGTATAGATAAAAGCTGCGACCACGAAAGGACAGATCGAAGTCGTGGATGCATGGCGAGTCTCCTGGCTTCTAGAAAAGGAGGCCATGCAGGAGTTGACAATGAATCGAGAACAATCTGGTGATTTAAAACCCTCAAACATATTTCTCATTTAATGGGCTTTATTTTGACTGGTGGCACGGAGACGTAGAAACGGAAAGTTCGCCAAGAAAAAAAGATGGGTAGCAGGCGCGTCCTGTCCTGCTGGAAGACAATTCCTGTCCGTCGACGATATTTAATTCACAAGAGCTACGCGAGTCTAGAATTTTATTTCGTGGGAAAGAGGAGAAAGAGATCCAGAAGTTATTATTCCGAGATTGCCAATGCAGGCATGATTTAGCAGGCGAGTTTCCATTCGGCGGCAGACAGCATAAGGGATGAGTACACATTTGCATGTTTCATTTTTATTTTGCTCTTCCTTTGAACTTTATTTCTGCGAGCAATCAACCTTCATTTTAAGGACACAGTAATGAGTAATCTGTTAAATGACGGGAGGGAATTTGACAAGATTTATGAATATATAAGAGGGAAATTTGATCTAAAATGGGTCTTGTGCCTACTAGCATTCATGTTGTCTAGAATTTTGAATTTATTTTCTTTGCGAGTTCAATGTGTAAAACCCTTTTATTGTGTTTTAACTCTCAAGTAAGAATCAGAGTGTCTGCGTTATATAATTTGCTAGAGTTAATTATGCTATCCGAGATAAAACTCATGATTTAATATTTTTAAATTATGATTGTGGCAAGTGTATTTGCAAGCAAATGAAATTTCATGGCACTGATGGGGCCCCAAGCTAGAATGATGTTAATGCAAAGAGATGTCTGATTTTAATCTGAAGGTGTTTAATCAACATCTTTTTCTGCCTTACCCATTTCTATAAATAAATCTAATGCTTATATTTTAATATGCCAGACTATTTATTCCTGCATACATAGCAAACACATTGTCGCCGTTATTGTCGTTTGGGTAGATTTTGGTTTCCTAGGTTTAAACAAAACAAACGCAATTGTTTTCCAGATATTGTCAGATTTTCCATTCTAGTTTAGAGGTGGAATATTGTTAGTAAATTTTCGTCTATCCCTGGCATCAGTCAACACGCGGGTTTAAATTTTGTCCTGACAATAGGAAAAAATTTCTAGATAGCAACACGACAGAAGTATATTCATCAGTAAGTGTGGTAGATGATTCCACTAATTTAAAAAAAGGGCTAACAAGGTATTGAGCTGCACATTTCTTGTACTGAATATCCACTCGAGTCCCAATGCACAGAGCACGCATATTTGTCGCATATTCCCATAGATACAATAACGCAACTTTGCAATGAAGGCTACCAAGAGCGAGTAGAACCAAACTGACCCAACACGACGAGGTCTCACGCTCAAAGAAACGCGTCACTCCCAAATATCCGACGCTAAACTGTTATTTGCATATGCCAAATGAAATATGTACGACGAACAGGTCGAAAGAATGATTATAAAAACACAGATTCTCGATACTTGTAATTCAAGAATGTGCTTCATGTTCATTGGGATATATTGACACAAGGGCCCGTTTTGGTCAAGTTGAGCCAAACAATGTGGTATCTTGCAAGAGTGTAAATAAGATTAGTATGCAAGCACGTACTAGTTTTAAATTTCGCCCTAATTTTCCAATAGCTGCTAATATGTTTACATAATTCGATATATATTTAATATGGAATATAAAAAAAAATGTAATTAATGGAAAACAAAATTTTTGTCTGAAGAATCATTCTTTCACTTACTTCTGTGTGTGATGGGAAAAGCTGCTTATCTAAGCGACTTTGATAGAGGGCAGATTGTAATGGCTCCAAACAAGTATTTCCGAAACTGTACGACTCGTGGGTTGTTCGCGATCTACAGTTGTTAGTACTTATGTAAAGGGGAGGAATGACGGTGAAACCAGCAGTAGACGACATGGTGTTGGACGTCCACACGCTATCAAAGAAAAAGGTCGTCTGAGACTGCCTCGCATGGTGAAGCAAAACCGGAGCCAGGCAGTGGCTCAGCTGACAGCCGAATAAAATGCAGGGAAAAAGTAGAATAGTATCGGAGCGCACTGTTCAGCGGACACTGTTGGATATGGGGCTACGCAGCAAACGTCCCACTCGTGTGCCTTTGCTGACCCAGCGTCATCGCCAACTGCGCTGGGCCCGGAAACATCGTGACTGGTCCATGGATCAGTGCGAGAGAGTTGCTTGGTCAGATGAATCACGGTTTGTCATTCATCACGCCGATGGCCGTGAAAGGATATCCGTCTTTAGCAAGAAGAATTCATAAAATTTCAGTAATGTTTTGTTAAGAAGTTTAATACAAGTCTTTTTATGATTAATGGAGTTAACAAGGTTTATCATTACGCAATTCTGCTACGACATCAGCAAGGAATACGTGTTTTTCTTTGAATCGCATGTACAATGAATTACTGCTAAGGAGATGTTATGAGCCTAATTTTACCGGTAAATCAAGAGATCAGTTAATGCGTAAAAATAAACTGAGCAGTAGTACAAGTTTCGATACGAAGATCACCAGACTGCAGGCTCTTGGCAGTTTTCAATACCTTGAGCCTAACAGCCTTTCAGTATTTTAAATGATATAGTATTGAAGTTCTGTATTTTAAATTCTTCGTTAGAAGCAGATATGATCGGGCATCTAAATTGGCCACATTTCTATTCATGATATACCACGTAGGTTTAATAAAATCGAGAACAGCCAAGAAGGCTTGTTTGATGGTGAATCAAGGTTTTCGACGGAGCATGAATTTTTAGAAAGAAAAGTCAAGGAATGAAAGAATTATTCGGGCCCAAGAACACATCACCCACTGGGATTGGTTGGTTGGTGTTTTATGGCACAAGGGCCAGATTTGGCCATGCTGCGCCAAAACATATTTTTAAAATTCGGAAGAGATGAAACTTATTGTATTTTTAACAAGTATAAATACGTAAAAACGAAATTTAGAAGTGGTCAAAATACTAAAAAGTCAATTAAAAGATCGAAGCAAGAAGTGAAGTAAAATCATGAATAAAGCAGTAAAAAATAATTTGCATCTCCACAAGATAAAAATTGATTAAAAAGTAGCAAGAGACGTATCAAAAAGTTCAAATAAAAGCATATTGTATAAAATCGATCAGTCCATGACCAAATGTACCACATCATATTCTAAATATTCAAGAGAAATATATGCTAATATAGATGTTGAGTCTGACGGAAACATCGGTTAGATGGTTCGAGAGATTTTTCTTATGGAACACATAATTTATGTTTTAGAATGTAATTTGTCGAGGTGTTTTGATTGTTTGATTAAATGATCTTTCGGTTTTTGTTTATCTAGCGTTTTGGTTTCTGAAGGTAAATGGACACCCTACAAGAGAAAGCAAATCCATGCTTAGTAGTAAACAGGATCTATACAACCAGATCCACTCAAGGAAAGCATCCACCCTTAGCGAGATGACCAGAAAGTGGCTCATCACTTGAATCCAAAGAATTTCCAGGTTCGGAATTGTCAGATTATGACAGGTAGATGTAGATGGCAGTACATGAAGCGGATGTCATAGCGATGAATTGCCGAATTCTAAACAAATTTATTAGCAAATTTTTTCCAAATAAAAATTACTCTTATATTTATGCCTTCTACAATGAAATATCTGGTGCATTTTCTCAGAACGGTAAATCGACTGTAAATACCAAGTCAAAAATACACATCGTGAAAAATTTGATGAATGAAAGCCTTGAAGGATCTTAATTTACATGAATATAAATGCCAATTCGTCTTTGTACGAAGGAAGCATGCGACATTTACGTAAACTAAAAGAGCATGTTAGTAACCAAACATTCTCTAAAGAAACGAATATAGCCGTTTACAAGAACAAATGGCATTGAATTTGTGGAGAGTCATCGTTTAAAATCAAGTAAGGCTTACAGCAGGATATAGATAGTAGCTAGTTGAAGTAACTGATCCAGATGTTACTACAGCTAAACGCATGACTATAAAACATGACATCAATTGTAAAATATACTATTTGAAGTTCTGGTTTCATTATTCCGAAGACTATTAAAGTCGGATACCTTGGTCTCTTATTAGACACGAATTCCCAACACCTCCACTGTTATCTGTCAAAAGCAAACATTCTAAAAGTGCTTGCCAACGAACACGCACTGCGCTACTCCTGTTCCCTCTTATACAGAGTGGTGCATATTGATTGGGACTGATTAATTGTCAGCACAATGGAACGGGAAACGGGCAGAACAGAAACGGGCAATTCAACAACTTATCCTCAGTAACATTCAGAAGAGAACTGTGGAAATAAATATTAAATGCAATTTAACCGATTCTGTAGCATGAAAATACGCTGTTTAAAATACATATGCTCAAATACCCAACCTGCCTACATTCCATGCATTAGTTAGACACACTTTGTTTCCGTAATGTCAGAAAGCAGTACACAGATTTCAATTTTTGGAAAGAGCAAATTATTCTATTCTCAGTCCTAAAACTCATTATATCTACCCGGAAACTACCGTCTCTGGTACATCTGTCGGTTTCATATTAATTCCGTCACATCAACCTATGTTGTTTCCATGATTGGTAGTACTAAAAACTACCCATTAAATCCATACCAAATATAAAAGTTCCTTTAACCAAAAAAAGCCTTTAATTTTTACTAAAACAAAACCAGAAGACAATTTAATCGAGAAAACAAACTCATAAAATGACAACTCGATACAGTAGTTAATAAATGATTCAGTAAATCACCTCCATTAGACAGGATCTATACAAACGAATGTACGAATAATGTAGTCGAATACGATGAACGAAATGATTTCCGACAGTCTTGTTTAAAATAATTTGGTTAAATACATTAATTGTTAGTGCTTTGGGTTAAACCTACTCTCACGAATCTGTTTTTATAAAATAAAAATTCACCAAATACAAAACACGCTCAAACATAACGGACGCGACACCCATTACGATGTGCAAATACCCAAATTAAGAACGATTTGGAGGCGGATCGGTGGGCGATAGAGCACCAGCATATCTGAGGCAGGCTTTCGACCAAAGCACGCGCCAGCTGGCGTAAGTGGAACACGAATGATGGCAATATGCATGATGCAGATGCTATTGCAAATTTGGTAAACTTCACATCTGAAAGAATTTTAGTTATTTACTATTTACTTGCCAACTTTAACCGATTTATATTTTACCCTTAAAATATACTGTATCGTTTTTATCGATTTTTAGCTGATAATCTTCATTACCTTATTTATTAACAATACTAAGGTTAACAAAACAGACAACAATTGTTGCTCTTCATAGTGCAAAATTTTGCAAGACTTGCTATGACCTTGAAGGTTTATATCCGATATTAAAATACAGAGCTTTTTCACTTGATAGTCTCTAGTATTTATCGATGAATATTAAAAAGAATGTTGTGCTTCAGAATTTTACTAATAATGATGTATAAATACCCAACTTGAGATCGATTTGCAAAAGCTTAATGAAAGAATGGAGAAACAAATATCGCAGTAGTCAAATAAATACATTTTAATGATTTCATTTTTTTATTTCGTTTATATTTATAAATTTTTTATAGTTCATTTGTGTTTATATATTTCTTGACAAGTTGCTTTTAGTATCATTTTTATATTATCTATGTTGACATGCAATAATAATAGTAAAGCATAGTAATAAATCATGTTTCTCATTATGTTTCATCTCATTATGTTTCCATTTTTCACTTCAAAAATGTATATATCTCCATGTTAGATTTAGACCCTATAATTTTATATGTGGCCCACAGAGTTTGGAAATGCATCATAAGTAGCCCGCAAGGTCATTTGGGTTGGCCACCCCTGGTCTACCCAAATGATCTGCGATCTTTTTATTATCGTACGGATCATTGTGTAAAGAATATTAAATTTACTGCAGGTTTTTTTATTCGCATAAATTTTGATTTAGCTACAATGTCGCCTTTTTGGTCGCTTGATTTTGTTCACTAGATGCTTATTTTGAATAACAGTGCTAGTGCTCCAACCCATGTATTTGACCAGTGGTCCAGGAAAAGACTGTCTAACTAATGACTTCTAATGAAGACCTCCGGAAGCAATACAATTTAAATCTTAATAGCGCATCTTTTTATATTCTAGTAATTGTTTGCTATAAAAGTGGCAATTTAAATTTATTTTGTCAACTAAGGTTCTTGTAATTATTTATCGGAACAATTCAAACCGTTTATTAAAGTTTAAATACTTATTAGTTAAAAATGAAATTAGAGTTGTATATTAACTATAGGAATACGAATTTTATTAACTGCTATATTTGATGCGCTATATGAACAACTTTTTAAAATTTTATTTAAGGTTAAAAACGAAATTAATATACGTTATAAGCTAAGTAACAAATTGCATATTTTAAAAATTACTACTACTTTCATAGAAAACTAGAAAAGCACTCGAAAATAAAGAATTTTTATAGATATACAGACTTGGAAAGAGGTAGATTCAGATCAAAATGTCAGAATATAAAAATTCATTAACTGTTTAATGCATAATATCCGCCATTAAAGTAGATGATATCGAAAAAAAATTTCGTATTGTCAACATACGAGTAGGTCCATTTCAATTTGAATGTTTTTTTAACTAAATAATTTTTAAATATTCATTCATTTTGAGTGCAGAATATCTTGCAATGCCATATTTATTAAAAGCAAGCTTTCTTTTTCAGATATCTAAATGAGTGGGTTGATCCCATTTCGATTCTATAAACATTCATGTTTTTCTTTGATGAAGATCGGCATTTTCAGAGGAATTTTTTTTATCCCAAGAACGAGCCAATTTTGCCTTAATTTTTAAATTTTGGTTTTTGATAGAACGATTATATTAAGCTTGCTTTTAAAATCCTTATTAATAGATTTCTTTATTTTAATTTTTAATTGTTTTATATTCTATTTATTTGTCTCGAAATTAATGGCGTTTTATCTTTATTTTCAGAGGAGAAATCAGAGTAAAGAAAGATTTTTTGTTGCCCGGTGGGAGTTTTCCGGTTTCCTTTCTTACCAAGCTCAAATGCGGGGTAATGTTATACTTAAGACCTACCGGGAAGGCAATGGAAATTTATTTATGCATTTAAAATTACCATATCCTCTCTCATAACATTATCATACAGAATCTTAATTGCGCCTTTTTATGTTCTAATTGCTTGCGACAAATGTAACAATTTAAATTTATTTCGTCAATTACTGTTCATAAATGGCTTATAAGTTTTCCCAATAGTTACCTGAAGTTTAAATAGACTTGTTAATTACTTACTAGGCTAATTATTAATTTCATTTTAACTATGTACATGGATTTTATTAAATGTTGAATTTGAGAAGTATATGAACAAATTTTTAAAATGTCAGTTTCATTTCACCTTTTTTAACTGAAAAATAAACTGAACAAGAATCTGCACAATATGTTACAATTAAAAACTACTCGCACTGCAGAATTAGTAATGCACTCTTTGAAAGCCCTTAAAAAATAAAGATAACTTTTACTGATATAGGCGTAGAAAGAGGTAAATATCATTAAATTTATAAATTATTAATTTTTCTAATGCAAAATTTCGTACTGCCATCCTCCCTATTGGCAACCTTTTTATATTTATCAACGTGTACGATGGGTCAATCTCAATTTCAAAGCAAGTATTTTTTTTATAATTAAATAATTTTTAAATATGCATTTATTTTTGAATGCAGTATCTCGTATTGCCATCTTTATTAAAACCAATATTTGTTTTACAGATATCTAAATACAAGTGGGTTAATCCCAACTTAAATGCAAGTACTTCTTAATTATTAAATAACATTTAAATATTAGTTAAAGGAAAAATATCTCGTAATGTCCTCTTCATTAACAATCAACTTTATAGAAGACTATATACAAAAAATCCAATGTAAATGCAGCTTTTTAATAAATTTTATTAACCATATTAGCAAGACATTTTCATAATTAAATGTCAATAAATTATGATTAATAAATTTTTAAGGCAACATAAAATTTAATTACTTAACTAGGATTATATTTATAATTCTCACTAAAATATTTCTATAGTTTTTGAGTAAAATTTTAAACAAATTCATATAAAATCCGATTTTTATTTTGAGGTGCATATTGTTTCTGCGCTTTCATTCTTTACTCCATGTGTACATTTTTTAAAATCTTTCACAAGAAAAATAAAAAAGGAAGAAATCGATTTGAATAGTACTTAATGTCCGTTTTTGTTTGAATACTTTGTTATTCTTCGCTTTTTTCGTCCAGTTTTTTTTTTTTTCAATCTTTTACAGCAGAAACGAAACACGGGATAGCAATAGAATTCCCGAGAAAAATGAAGAAATTAATTTAAGTAGTAAGTATTTATTATTTCTTTGCAGACTTTAGTTTCAGAAATTGAATAAAAATACAATTGCTTATGTGAAATAATTTTTTTTTTATATCAAATTCATTTAATCTTGCACGAAAAAAGAATGAAAATGGCGGAGGCTAAAGAAAATAAAGATTCTGAAAAAAAAAATTACAAATTTTAATAGCGTTTTGATTAACGTAAGCATTTTATAGAAAATGACGGATATGTTATAGGATTCGTATATTCACTCGAAATTGAATGTTAATGTTTAATAACAACGAATTTTCAAATATTATCTATGTTTACATCTTGTAACATCTTCATTAATAACAAGCTTTGTTATATAAATTTCCAAATATAAAATGAGCCCTTCTAAATGTAAATTTAAAGATTTGGTTATTTAAATATTTTAAGTCATTAAACGTTAGTCCTCAATTGATTAATCTTGACATCTTGTTCATTGACATCTTCGTTATTTTATAAAGATCGAAATATTTTGGCATTTGCAAAACGATTTTTCGTACTCCATCATAAAAAGCGAAGTTTCTTTACTTTTAAATTTTAGTTTTAATAGAAGTTTCATTGTCACTAAATTGGTTTTGTTTTTAAAGCCTACATTAGAGGAATTCAATTTTAGATCGGGGTGGTTTTTTTTTTTTTTTTTTTTATTTGTCCCATTAATAGCACGTTTTTATTTTCAGAGGAGAAAACTGATGTCGTTTATTTCCCTGATGATAGTTTCCCGGTTTCCTCTCATTAAGCTTGAATACGAGGCATTAAAAATAATCCCGAGAATAGCTTGTAGTCCTTAAGCCAGGATTTACAAAGTTTTGAAAAAAACCAATTTAAATAGCAGATATTCATCTCTCTATCAGTTGAGTACTTCTATTGCAGTAATGTAATTTACAATAAATAAAAATATATAAATAACTGTAATTGAATTATCCACAACATAATTGGGAAATTAAGGTTATCTTCAACAGAGAGTTGCCCGTTTTCCGACTAAATCCTTGGCACACGTTGTTTCCTTTAGACGTTCGAGTAAAGTCATTGCTTCATTCTCCCATAATCGAGAATGATTGAACTAACCGTAAATTCAAGAACATTCCCTCCAGTCGATTACATCAGACAATTTACATGAAACAATCGCATGGGGGAGATCCGGTCATTGCCAAATAGCATGACGGAAATCTCAACCATAGGATTAGCAAATAAATTCCCACAGATGGACTGAACTGTAGTATTCATTGGACTGTATTTGAAGGAAACCTAAATATACATCTTCGAATATTAAAAGCAGCAGAGAGATTTGCGATCCTTATTGTACAAATGTTCCGAATTTTTGAGCTTATTTCCGAAATGACATATATAAACCTCCAACTCTCAAAAGGGATGGAACCGACAGAACTTCGAGCACTCTAGATATCAAATGTTGAAATATCTACGTTTTGTAGACATAGATTAAATATACAAGGTAATGCAAACAATCACCTGAACAGCCTGTTATAATTCAACATCGCAATGTTACACTACACATACATAGTTTAGATCGGTTCTATATAACCAGAAGCATTTGAAGCTAGAAACCATTTGAGAATGCTATTTTCCGATATGTATATTACAAAATACGCTCAGCAGATCATAATTGTTAGTAAAAGAAACCGACATTTGCGATGCATCCCAAATTAAGTTTCCTGGACGATACGACACTGCATTTCGAGTTCTATACAGCGAGAAACAAGGATAGCTTGGAAGAGAAAATGCCATGTTTCTGCTGTAGTTAGGAGAGTAGGGATAAAATTGAGATTTTTATAATTTCATATAGAATGTAATATCTATATGTCCTGTGCAGGAGATTCAATTTCTTGCAATAGCTAAATATACTCATTTTATTACATTAGACTACGGAACTAAAAATTGAGTTGTCCGAGAAGGAATTTGCCACCATCGGATTCGCATATTTCCAGGAATGCCAATTATCTGTGCAAATGTTCGTTTCACAGCTGATTTTTTACGAAAATTTTGGAATCTAATCATACAGCACACGTCCATCAGATTTAATCAAATTGGCAGCTATTTGGCTCGCGACTATTTAATGCTACTAAGTGAAAGGAAATCGGTTTCTGAACTTTGGGGATTACTGCTTTGAAATTCAGTAAAATGACAAACCATCTCGAGCTAATTTTTATGTAATGGATTTAAATTTTAATACATAATTGTTGTGGTTTTGACAATAGAATTACGCAACATAACCGTTAAATCCCGAAGTGCGCCTAAAACCTCCGAGTTTCCTCCTTTAACCCGTTTATTGATCATGTTTACTTGCCAAATTTCCTCGTTTCCTGACACAGCAAACATGCAAAGGTTAAAAAATAGTCGTTGCGGTGTGTGAATTTGCAATCCAAAGTTAAATTACGGAAAATCTTCAGTTGTCAACCCGTGTTACCTTGCACTCATCCATCCTTAGCCAATGTACTGCAATAAACATTGGCGCCATCTGTCGAAAGAATGAGCCCTCTGCAGACAAAAACACGTCAGTTGCGACAACTCTTTGGTTACCCAATATTAAATAGTGGTAGAGTTCAAACCTTTGCGCAATCACCCAGAGGCATTTTCTGTAGCTTTCACGAAATAAAAGGAACGTTCCATCCAACTTTTCAGGCTATCCATTTTATATAATCCAAATTAAACCGAGGAAATGGATGAAAACCGACAATATTGCTATGGATGCAATTATGTGGATGCATGATCTAGATAACAGATTCAAGTGAATTTCAAACAAAAATTTCCATGAAATCTGCATTAATAACTGAAAAAGAATATTTCTTGTTATAATGCAGATGGCAAACACTTAGGCAGCTTGGTCTTGAATGCCTTAAAGGCAAGCACTGCACAGACGTTACTCACTTTGCATTACCCAGGGGACGCATGCAACTTGAAGATTAGCTACGGACGCGGAGTAACAAGGCTCCCGCAACTCTCTACGATCCTAAGACCGGGACCTACGGTTTAGAGTGGATTCCGAACCACTACAAACACCCATGGCACCACCCGATCGAACCCGAAACCTGTGGGTACCGAGAGCCAGAGCGCTAGCTACTCTGGCCATTCAACCCCAAAAAGACGAATATTACATCGATTATATTACGCATAGATACTTGAAAGCATATTCAATTCCTTAACTGTTAATTTAAAACTTCAACAAAAACATGGTGGTTCTCATCTCAGCTTTCTTACACAAGCGTCAATTGAAATCGACGATGACGCCTTGGGCTTCACTGAACTGATTGAATTGCTCATTCTTGAATTTAATGGATCTTCACTGAATTACAGTGGATCATTTGAGGAACGGGGATGTGAATAAAAGGGCTGGACTGTTTAACAAATGCTGTAACCCTGCATACAGCGAAGCAATCGTTAAGACGTCGGCATAGATGCCGAAAATGCCTCATCCAATTACCCATTCGCATAAATGGAACAATTGTCTCTATCTAGCAAGAAACGGCAGCCGATTGCCTGCCAAGCATTTGTTAATTCTGCCAAGATTAACTACAAACTGTCAGCGAGTACCATTTCTAATTACTATTGAGAAAATAAGTTTTACATCAAGTAGTAAATAACATGTCAGAAAAAAAAAAGGGGGGCGATATTATTAATTAGGCAACCCTGGCAAAAGCGTAAATAAAGACATTTATTTTGTTCTGTTCCAAGTTTTACATTCCGAAAAGTTTATTCGTAAAACTCGGCAACGCAATGAAAATTTAATATTCCACAAATTTCCCTAGACAAAAGACATCCTTCGCAAGTTTAAAAATGTGTAATTCAACCCTAATTTCGTTAGACTCCGATTTTTAATTTAAATTTTCTAATTAAGCTAAAGGCAAGAATGTCGATTTACCAAATTCTCTCACAAATACAGATGTTTTGAAAAGTCCCATTAACGAAAAAACAAATTATCTCGGGGTTCCTCATGCAGATTCTTTAAATTAACCACTTGCATACTTAGTATTATCACACCCAATAAGTAAACTCCACACACAGTACACGTTTTTACTGATCAATTAGTGTTGTATGAAATAACCAATTGTATAATGTTTATCCATTGGCGTCATTAACGTTAGAACTGTTACAAACAGAAACGAGCTCACAGCAATTACGTTTGTAGTCTAGACGTATAACGCTAGTTAATCATACCAACAGACTGATCACCACTTCCAATTTATGGATACTGATGTATTGTAGAAATTCAAAATAAATACCATTTGAATGGCTCCAATACAATCCATTGATACACAGATAAAGAGTTTAATATGAAGAAGTCTCCATAAAAGCGAATAGCTTAATGTACATTTTCATAGAAGAATCGACATATGCAGATTGCATTTTATTCAATCTTGACGTTGACTTTGCTGGCTCTTCACAAAAATGAATTTGACATTAGTTTCATTCTGTGAGTGTGTAGTTTCCCTAATACAGTATTATATGCAGTTTATTTTAGAAGTAAAGGTAAACCTTCAAGTTATTTAAAGATGCTTATTTCCAAATGTTACAGCAAAACGTTCGTTAGTCAAGCATTGCATACTTGTGCGAAGCTTTCCGTTAACATACGAAAAGTCAAACAAAACTGTCATTAAGAGTTGAATGTTATTCACTAGTCGCCATTCTACACAGTGGGAAAAAAAAGGTTATTCCGCTTTTCTTTTAATACCTCGTTAAAAGAAAGATAATTTAACGATGTATAGTACAAATTAACAACATAATCGTATTAAGCCTCGCCTTTTGAATGCAAATACTACACCTTTAAAGTTGTAGAAAATTCGTTATGAAAACTATACGAGTTCATTACAAAACACAAATTCAGTGTTTTATTTCATTTCACAAATACTACTAAATGTATTAACAAAGATTACAACATATAGAAGAGCCTAGATTTACGAGTCGTAAATTCTCTTTGCCACATCAGTCAGTCATCGCTCGATAATGAGTCAAAAACGCATTGTCAGTGTTTATTGCTGATTTTCCTCTCAGTCATGCTCAGTAAAAATCTCTGTATACAGCCATAACCAATGCCAGAATTTTCAATAAAAGAAATTGGGTAAGCATGCCATCCAATACAATCACTTATCACCAAGAAATAAAATCCTTACTATAAAAACCCCACCAGCGAGAAATACTTTGCGTATTACATTAATTTGTCGAATCCGGATTTTTTTTCGCCTATAAATTGACCACAAGCGAGGTGTGATAAAACCTTGGATAAGAGATTTTAACAGACCTACACAGAAAGATTCTTTAAAAAGAAGCTACCATTTAACAAGCAATTTTTGAAAATTCGTGCTTTCTATATTGTAGTCTCTAAATATTAGAAAAAAAAAAAGACTTACAGTTCTTGATGCAACTTTTTTTTTTCGAAAATGAATACCATTTCTTGATTCTGAAGGGCTCTAACAACACCATTCTTTTTTCACATGTTCGATCAACAGCAATTACGAAGTAAGTAGAAAAACGTAGGAGTAAAATAAAATATTGACGAGTTTTTCGTTGAAGTTTTAAATCTATGATAGAATGCAGAGTTTGATTTGAAAAAAACCGATGGATGATCGATGAAATTTAACAGGCTTTCATTAAAAAGAATTTATAAACGAATGTTTATTACTATAATTGTATGAAGAAACATAAATTCTGTAAACTACGCTTCAGTTGGTGTATTTATAGTAATTATTCTCTTCCGGTTTAGCCATAGTCTTGCTTGACTGATTGCCAAAGTACCATCTGATGGATTTGCGTAATCTATAAATTAAACAGAAATTATACACCAAAAGCCTAATCTTGCTGGAATATCAGATAGATATCAAAAATACGAAATGGTTGTTAAATATATATGCAAAGAACGACGAGATCATCAGATCCATTTTCCAGAAGTGATCCGAGGTTGGTAGAAATGCTGCACCTCAACTGAGTGATTGAGGCAGATTTCAAAAGAGAAGTGATCCGAGCATCGAAACTAAAATGTTAATTTTTAAAATATACTGTTTCAACTGAGTGAATTGTTTATAAATTTATTTGTCTTTTTCTTGTGTGGCCTGAAGCAACCTTGTTGTATTATAAACTGCGCTTTCACACTAAAGAGAATCAAAATTCAAACTTGCACTCAATTTTGATGGGAAAACTCTCCTTTTTTTTGCTGGGTTTGGGCACAAAAAGGATAAGGGATTCTTGAGTCGAACTAGTAGAAGAGTAGGGAGTTAATCATGGTTTAGTGGTAACTTTGCATGATATTTTAAATATGGAAAAGTAGTAGGTTGTGCTTGGGCTTATGCTTATGGTAGGTAAGGCTAAATCTGCTTCACGTGGGCTATTCTAATAGCAAATAAACTCAGGACCAAATATTCAGCATTTGAAAACCACACTATTAAGAGGCTGGGAGATTTAAGAAACCAAATAGATGACCTGCTCCATTTGGTAAGGTGTTCAGCTAGTCTCAAATTCGACCACTGCAAACATCCATGGAAACCGAGTGCTAGAACAGTAGTCACTCGGCCATCAGGCCCTGCTATTTTTATTTAAAACAATAATTGAACATAATGTAGAAAATTTAACATAGGCTTCGAAGAAAGTATTTTGTTCTAGTAAAACTATATGGTCCAACTTTCCTTAAAGTAATTATTATATCAATTTAATATGATATCATCATCATCATCAGTGGCATAACAGTCTCATAGTGGACCAAAAAGTCGTCTACCTACTGGCAGATTTCGAGAAAGGAGATGTTTTCTTTTTGCGGGTCAGAGTTGTACGCCCAACACTCTTAGACCGGGACCTACGATTTAAAGTGGATTCCGAACCACTCAAACCCGGAAACCTGTCGCACCGAGGGCTAATTATTCTGCCATCAGGCCCTCTAATATGATATACGTTAATATGTATAATACTTATTAAATATGTTTTTCAATTATACTTGAAATTAAAGATTTTCTGAAGAACCCAAGCTCTCAAGTAAAAAACTCAAAAACTTTGGAGAAAACTCAAGTATTTGCTATTCTGGTTAATATTTGGGAACATCAAAATTATTATGGATACAACATTGAAACTGAAACAGCACTTATGCTTTTATTAATTCATGAACGTAAAAATATTCACCCAATTACAATGCTGTCTACTGTGTACTCATTAGCATTCTTTCATTTATTTTCTCACTTCTTGCTGTCTTAAATCTTAATGATAAATTTTACTATTAGCTATGATTGGTGAACACGTTTTTAATCCAAAGCGTGTAAATACAATATATCGACAAATGATATAGGGTTGAGGGGGGTTGGTTTGGTTTGTCTATGGTCATTTCATGCACACTTTAGATGAATTAGACCGCGGCCTGCAGTTTAACATGGATTCCGAACCACCAACCAACATACATGCCACCACCAAGATTCGAACCTGAAGCCTGTAGTACCAAAGCCGCTGCGGGAGGTTGAAGGAAAGTGCTCGAATTCACAATTGCACATTCCCTAGAAATGTAGAGAGGAGACACAGATCGCCGAATCACGATAAAAAAATAATTTTTTTTCTTTCTAATGCAGCTGGCAAACACTTAGACAGCTTGGTCTTGGGTGCCTTAAGGAAAGCGCTGCACAGACGTTACTCACTCTGCATTACCCAGGGGGCGCATGTAACTTGAAGATAAGCCACGGACGCGGAGTAACAAAGCCCCGGCAACGCTCTACGATCATATTAGACCGGGACCTACGGTTTAAAGTGGATTTCGAACCACTACAAAAATCCATGGCACCGCCGGAACTCGAACCCGAAACCTGTGGTACCGAGCGCCAGAGCGCTAGCCACTCGGCCATTCAGGCCCTACATAAAAAAAATAGTAATAAATAAATAAAAATTGAAATCCTATGACGGAATTTTCATTTATCATTCCATTAAATTTATCATATCCTGAAATGTTTCATTTTTACTGGGTAGGGTTGTCAGCCCTACGCCAAACGCTCTACAGTCATGTTAGACCGGGAATTTTTAAAAATTATAGTAAATATTAGAGAAAAAAATCATTGATAACGTTTACGATATTTTAAAATTTAAAAACCTGCGGATGGCCATTTTTTTTTTCTGAAAAATTCTTGTAATACTTTTTGAATTAATTTGTTTTGTCACTTTTTGCATCAGAAAATGAGCGTTTGATTTATAATAATAAAAAAAAGAAGCACGAGATATAAGACAGGAAGTCACTTGCTTACGATAATGAGTCAAAAATTGAGACCGACAATACGTTGACCATTGCAAAATCACATAAAATGTTACTTATTTATGAGAGCTTAAACATGCGCTATGAATATTTTATTCTTCCAAATTATTATTTATTTTTGCTGTCATTCAAGAGTGTCTTGTATCTTCTGGTATTACAAAGTATCTTCCTGCACATTCCTTTCTCAAGAAACACCTGTGATTATTCACGTTCAGATTATTCAGTGGTTATTCCGTTCTGTAGAACAGTTGTTCATGGGGATGTCCATTTAAAATGGCTGGTAAGGTGAGAGTACGGAAGAAATGTATGAATCACTCTTCCTGGGGGGTTATCTATTTGACCTTGAGAAATAATCAACGTCATTTCTGTGAAGATCAGTTGGTCGGAAAAGTGCGGAAATAACTTAATTTATTTGATCAAATAAAAATCAAATATTACTATAGAATGACAGATTTGCACATAATAATGTCTTGTCGACACGTATTTACAAATATTTTAAATGTGTGGTGTACAAAACAAATATTAAACTCTGATTATTTAAATTGATAGTTTCATTTTTTTTTTCTCAGAATTTTTATTTTCTTATCCTAAATAATTTTCATCCCTTTCCTGTAAGAGATTAAACGGATATATTTTGCAATTTAACTAGAAATTTTTTTTTTTTTTTAAGTATTATATTATTGCGGAGAGTGAGAATTAAAAAGAATTTAAGCATCGAAGAACTTCCATCCAATATTGAAAGCTTTAAAATGAAGTTGATTTTCAAAACGTGTTTTTGTACGTGCAAAAATGAAATGAAAACTACCACAATAGAATGACAGATACGCACAATAATAAAGCGAAAGGTCATACTATTGTTGTGACGACACGTATTTAAAAATTATTTAAAGGTGTAGTGTAAAATTTTTATTTTTTATTGATTATCGCTAAATCACACGAAATATAGGTGTATATATTTGAACGGTTTGTCTGCAAAAATCTCCCGCTCCCCATGGAACGCTAAGAGGCATATAAATCACAGAAGAACCGCTTCCTACTATCGATATCTTCCGATAGTAGATGGCCAGTGGGATGTTAATAAAACTAAATAGAGCATAGTGCTCCCCTTTGATTTTTATTCTGCCATTTTATATACAGCTGACGAAAAAAATGAGCTGCAGTTGAGAAATCATATCTAGTCGCACATTTATAGATGGGGTGAATTGTGCTCTTTGTACGGAGGAAAACTGATACACGCACTGACAATTTTGCATCTAAATGCACTACCCCTAACATTAGGCATTCAAAAATTACATCTAACAGCAACGGTGATGTTCCATCTCCCACCGCGAAATTTAGTCAACTAAATATTTCAAATGAAATCGCCGTTGACCAAAACTGCTTAACAAGTATATCCTATAATTATAATGTACAAACACTCATCTTGAAAAAGCTGTCATCCTCACAGATGGTGTCAACACTGAGTACATAAGCATTACATCCAATTCCAACTTTCAGATCCCATCTCGTTAAATAATTTTGGCGAAGCGGCGGGATGGCTAGGAATTCATTAAGTATTGAATGACTCTTAACAAATATATCTTGTGATTAAAAAGCGTAAAACTCCTCTTAAAAGCTATATATATATATACACATGCCAACCCCGTTCACTACTTCGTTTGCAGTCGCGACGTGTAATGCTAGCTGATCATACCGACAGACTCATCACCAACTCCACTTTATGGATATTGATATGTATTGAATCAATTAAAAAATAAGTACCATTTCAATTGCTTCAATACAATTCATTGATGCACGGATAAGATTCATTAGAAAGAATAGAAACAATAACTGAATGGACTATTGTAATTAGAATTCTGTAAAAGCGAATAACTTATTGTACATTTTATAAAAAGGATAGACTTCCACAAATTTTATTCAATCTTAGCCTGTGTATATGTATGCCCTTTGACAATTCACTATAATGAATTTGACATCCGTTCATACTGTGAATGCGTAATTCTACCGATAAAGTGCATACAGTTTAATATGGAGGTCAAGAGTAAACACCCAAGGCGCTTAAATGCAAATGTTACAGCAAAAAGTTAATTAGTACAGTAATGCTTATTTGTCCGTCTTTTCGTGTGTTAACGGAAAACTTCGCACGAAAATCTGAAGGAAGAGTTGAATGCTATTCACTAATATTTTTTTCCTAAAGTACATACAGTTTCCCACATTATATAAGCGGAATATCTCCTTAAAAGGAGATATTAAAATTATATATAGTACAAATTAACAACATAACTGTATTAAGTCTTAGCTTTTGAATGCAAGTACTACACTTTTAAAGTTGTAGAAAATTCGTTATGAAAAACTCTATAGATAACGGCTTATTGAAGAACACTGAATTTCCCAAATCCTAATAAATGCATTAATAAAGACTACAATTCATAGACGAGTCTGGATTCCCTGAATCAGAAATTTTTTTTGCCAGATTAATTGATACATTAGTCAGGCTTGCCTAAACAACTGCAAGTCACATAGTACTGGTCGAAACATCCAAAATCGCATCGCCAATGCTTTGCCGTAGAATCGTCGCACAGCTGCGCTCAGTAAGGTCTCTCTGTATCCAGTCATAACCCTCAATGTTTAAGAAAATCAGCCAAACAAGACATCAAACACGCCCGCTTTTCAGTGTGAATTAAATCCCTACTATAAACGGCCACCAGCAAGAAATACTACTACATTACATTAATTTGTCGAATCAGGAATTTCTCTACTACAAATTCATCATAAGCGAGGTACGATAAAAACCTTGGATAACAACAGATTTAACAGGTACCTATATAGAAATATTCTTTATAAAGAAACTAAATTTCAACAAACAATTTGGGAAAATTGGACATTTTCTATATTGTTGTTCCTCAATAAAAAAAATAAAATGAATACTTACAGTTTGACGCATCTTTACGAGAACTTTTTGGAAATGTATGTCCTTGACACTGAAAAGCTCCAACAATACCAGTCTTATTTTTGCATGTTCAATCAACTTCTATTACTCAGTATACAGAAAGCGTAGTAGAAAAATATTGATACATCTTTCGTAGTAGTTTTAAAGCTATTACCGAATGGAGAGCTTGCTTTTTTAAAGCTCAACGGATTAGTGATGAAATTCAATAAGCTTCCAATACAAAAGAATCAGTAAAGAAATTTAATTAGTATAGTTATATGAACAAAAAAAACCTGTAAACTACCCATCGATTGGTGTATTTATATCAATTATTCTCCAACCAGGTTTAGCCATAGACTTGTTGACCGATTGCCGAGGTAACATCCGATTGATTAGAGTAAAGTTAAATATAAATTATACATCAGAAGCCTAATCTTAGCAAAAATACAATATATATATATACACGAAATGATCATTAAATATCTGTACAAAGAATGGCGAGAACCATCTGGATCCATGTTTCTGAAGTGATCCGAGGTTGGCAGGAAATACCGTACCTCAACTGAGTGGTTGAGG
>BPLR01009166.1:0-13572 GCA_021605095.1 Caerostris extrusa
ACCTGCGGTGATTTCGTCCCAGCCTTGGTCTGGTCGCTTGATTAATCTTACTGCTTGTGATGGACCCACCCCTCTTCGCCCAATTGGGCCACGCCCCATAAGGAAGCAAAAAAAAAGACTACGTCTAAGCCTAGTGAAGAAAGACCTTGATGAAGTTTCTCATGTAATCTTACTTCCCACGAAACCTCTCAAGAAAATGAAGAAGCTCAAGAGTGTAACCACTGCGATTTTTTTTTTTAAAACCAAGAAGAGTCGCGATGAACACCACATGCTGCATGAACTTGAGAACGAGTTCAACGTTATCCACGGACTTGTTGGCAACATCTCTTCGTCTAACTTTGACGACTTCCAGTTGCCCAAGTCCCCAACCAAACCTCGTGGTGTCACACAGACATAGGCCTCAAGACCCAAGTTTGCCTGGCCCTCTACCTCTGCTTGTCAAACTTCTGAGAACATACAGTCTAGGTCAGCTTGTCCTCCTATTGTGTGCGACTTCTACCAGCTGGATAAAGGTGGCTTTCCAACTCGGAAAGCATTGAAGTACCACCTTTTCCGATTTATCGCCAGCCTATTCGAAAGGCTTCTCAGCCGATGCACACTTCCTCTTCTATGCAGGCGCCTAGTCAAACCTCTCATGCTGTGCCTTCACCCTCAGTCGACAGTGTACCGACAAGATGCGCGCCTATCCATGTCCTTTTCCCATACAGGGGAAAAGTTGCTTTGTCCTGAACGTGGTTGTGAGGCAGTCGATATGGAACTCCATGAAGGGATCCTTGTTAAAGCACCTTAGGTTTGTTCATCGGATTTCAATTGCCTCTTGCGAATTCAAGTGTGATGTTTGCAATTGCACTATTTCTGGCAAGCCTAAGGAACACCGTTGCTTTTTGCATCTGAGGAGCATCCACTAGTCGTTGATGTTCAACAAGAACTACAATGTTCCCACTGTGATGCGTCGTTTACCTCTAACCTTGGTCTCCAGAATCACTCCAAAGCTCACCTCCGGCAATCAGCGGGTTCCCAAATTACGCCACTGAGCATTCCGGCGTTCAGGCGCAGGAAACGTTACAAAAGAACAAGAGCCTCGTCGTCCCCTCAGTCTGACATTGCAAAGACTGTGTCACAGAGGACTCTCAGCTCCTTGCCCCCCGCCTGTTAATAATGCGCCTTTGGTCACTAGTGCTCCTCAACCGTCTGATCATGATGATGAACTTTTTATACCATTTTTGCTCAGATCTTTGACGACATCTTGACTTGTGATCCGTCTCATGACGGCTCCCAGCTTCTGTCCGAAGCCTATACACAACTTGTTGCGTGAGGCATCTACCATCGCCCTCCCGAAAGTATTGAAACCGGCAACCTTTGCCGAGTCTCAGCCCTCAACATTGACGACCCACAGCAATGCCAGCGTCTCTATAAGAGGAATCGACGGCGTGCCATTTCCGGGGAGATACAAAAAGTCGGCAGGTGAAAGGTGTTCCCTGTCACCAGACACTGTGAGTGAATTTTTTTTCAGCTCTCTGGCAGCCATCTTCTTCTGACTCTGACTTCTATTTTGCTTCTGCTCTGGACAGAGAAGAAGTGCTCATCTCCCCCTGTCCGTGGCTGAGGTAACGACCGCCTTTCGAAACACGGCACCTAACGGCGGAAAACACGGCACTTGGCCCGGATAAGTTAACCTATAATCACTGGAGATCGCTTGACCCACGGGCAACGATTCTTACGAAAATGTTCAACTGTTGCATCAAATTCAAATTTATTCCTGATGATTGGAAGAGTTCCACGACCATCCTCATTCCTAAATCTGAGGGGATCTGTCATCACTTTCAATTGGAGCCATTGCTCTTGTTTTAAAAGGCTGTGCATACAAGTTATTTATGAAATGTCTCACCAAAAAGGCTTCAAACATAGTTGCCAGAGGTACGATGTACTCCCCATGCCAGAAGGGCTTTACACCTTTCGATGGGGTTCCCTGAAACATAACTTTGTGTTGCAGCGCCGGATTGAGAAGGCAAAGGTCGTCCAAATCACATCTTTTGTGTCGCCTTCCCTTGATGTTTCCAATGCCTTTTTGGTTCTCTACCTCACTCCGCCATCCGTGACTGTTTGGCACCATAGGTGTGGTGATACGTTTCTTTCCACCTTTGTCCTGGACGCGTACTCGAACTGTTCGACATCTGATTCCATCCCATCCCGATCAGTTTGGGGTGTCAGCTCAAGGTTGCCCACTTAGTGGCTTGCTGTTCAAGCTTTAGGTTTGACCCCCTGTGCTACGGCCATCAAGACCAATGCTGCTGATCACAGTGTTCTCCCGCCTTTCGCCGTTCGGATGATTTGGTCCTCCTTGCTGAAAGTCAAGCTCAGTTACAAATTAACCTTCATCTGGTTCAGGACCTCCTTCAAAAGATTTCACTGTCCCTCAACCCGTTGGGGCAGTAATCACTTCACATTGTGGAGATGTTCCAACTGGTGTGAGAGCCACCTCTTTTGTCATTAACGGGCCTGCCAATTCCATCAATGGCAGAGTTCGATCATGCTAGGTTTCTTGGGAAACCAGTCGGCTTCAATGCCGGCCCGGACTACTCGAACATAAACGAGATGTGTGAGTTAGGAATGGAACATTCTGTATTCCGCTCTGTTCCACTGGCAGCATTGATGCCCTTAAAGCCTTCTTCCCGGCCGCACGCAGTTTGCATGCGGAATGGCTTCAGTTTAAAAAAGCAGAATGGGAGAAGGTCGACCGAATGATCAGGAAGGAGATCAAGACTACCCTTTTCAGGTCCCTGTTGGCGCGGCTAACGAGTACCTGTACGGCCACAGGAAACATGGGTACGTATTCCCTTGGCAGCTGAGGAGTCTGACCTCAATTTGGTTGATGCGGCTTTCAAGTTGCTCACTTCCAAAGATGAGCATGTGCGGCTGCTGGCGCGTGTCACACCTCAACAGGACTGTGCAACAGCGTGTCCACGTTGCAGCTTTCTGACGCAGATCTTGACGGAATTCATGAGTGGGGTCATTGAGGGTAGGTATGCTACCTCCTCAAATAAACTTTCAACACCTGGACTGTGGCCAGGTCTGGGTCAAAGACGGCTAAATATTGGTGGACATTTTGTGGATGGTGTTCCTCGATTGGCTTTTCAGGATCTTATTCTTAAGCCTCAACAGAGAAGGAGAATTTTGCACAGCATTCGGAACCGTCTTCGTACCAACAGGTCTTTGATACTGCGTAACAAAGCTCAGTCAGGGCAGGCTTTCTGAAACTGTCAGCAGTCACAATAAATAAAGGGGAAAACAATGTATTGGGGGCAATCACAAATAAATGAAACATGAAAAATCTGTTCTTGAAAGTATGTGTACAAAAATGAGATGAGACACATAAACTAAATCAGAGGTAAGATGGGGAGGAGGAAGGCCAATTGGGCGAATTTTTGAACACACTAAATACACTAAATAAAATATATACACAGAAAAAGACCTGAAACAAGCCCGCTAACCCCCAACATAAAATACAATTGCCCCCAAAGATAAACAGTTAAAAAGTAAAAAAGCAATTAAGAAATAAAGTAAATAAGTAAGTCAATAAAGGTAAAAGGCCATGGTGTGGTAGTAGAGAACGGAGTGCAGGAAGCTTTCACATCAAGATCGCTAGACTAAATGACGAGGCATCTGTCTATGGCAGAATTAAAAGCAATAGAAATGGCTATCCACCATATTATCTCAAACAATATTATACATTCTAAAATTATCACGAACTCTAGATCTGTACTTCAAGCACTTTTCTTTAACCCCAGTAATATTAAACCCAGCATCTTCACCTCAAACAGCTTTCCTCAATAATTCTACTGCAACCATAAGAACTTATCGGGACCAGGGCCCATATTGGTATCCACGGAAATGAGAGCTTACAGATCCAATATGCCAAACAAGCAACATCAGGGACACCATTGACCATAATATGTATATTCCCATCCGGTTCATCAAGAAGCTTCTAAAACATGGCGTCTTGGCAGAATCTCTGGATAAATTCGGCTAAGGGAGGAGAGGAGTCGTCTTTGAGATCTATGAAAAGATCAACCAAAAAAGAACCTTAAGAAACTTCTTGAACCAAATTATCACTGGTCATGGTGCCATCGCAAGCTACCAACACAAGTTCTTCAATGGAAGCTCCACCTGCTCCTGCATCATCCGTAAAAGATCGACACCATCTCATCTACCAATGCACAAACTGGACTGACATTAGACGGGCATATTTCCCGAGAAACTTCACAAAAGTGAAACTGGCAAAGTTACTAAGAGAACCATCAGGTCAGGGTAGGTATCGTACTTATAATGAAAAACAAATTAGAGACTATCATCGATGGACTTAATGATTAACTACCCTTGACCTGAATTAAAAATGAACTCACCAGTAACGAAGACTAGTTCCTATAAACTACTTTTGTTGTCTAACTTGATTTTTTACTTATTATTGTATATTTTAACCAAGACATACTACCATTTTGTATTGATTTTTGTAACTATTATTACCTATATTTCCTATATTATGCAAAATTTTTTGAATTTTTAAAATAAATTTGCGCTTGGTCTTACCTGCCCGATTGGCCGTCCTCCTTTGAATTAGTTAGTCTCATCATCATTTTGTACATTTAAGAACAGATTTTTTCATCTGTTTCATGTTTCACTTGGTGTGATTGCCCCTACCCTTTGGCATTGTTTTTCCATTTACTTTCCTATTGTGTCTGCTGACAGTTCCCCCAACCTTTTTTCTGAGGTGTTGATTGAGTGCATGCCAGGTAACTGTCTTGTTAGTTGAGACTTTTCTTCTTTATTTTTGTTACAAGATTTTTTACCACGATGAACTCCTACTCCCTTCTCTGGTACTGAGGCTCTGGACTTTTTGAGGCCTCAATTGACAGTTCATTTTCCCCTGTGTGTCACAAGACACTAAAAAGTAAAACATTGTACTAGTGCTGGTCAGAGAACTTAATGTTGTGTGTGAGTTGGTGCTCCGTGTGCAGTACCAACCTCCTGTTTTCCGACCTGCATGTGTTGGCTCGGTAGTGGACAAAGATGTCATTCTTGCCATGGACGATCTTCTTAACAATCTGCCATGCAGTGTTCCAAGTGAGGATTGATTTGCCACCCATCCTTGTGATCTCAATAATGTGTCACAGCTGGTTGAGAATGCCATCTTCAAAATGAGGTCATTGACACCGTGAGTGACATGCTCCACTGCGTTTCGCAGGGCTTTTCTCCGATTGGCCTCATTTATGATGCTTCCTCTCCTACTGCATTACCCGCACTTTCTATCAAGGTGGTGCCACTCTCGACAATACTAACTTCATAGCTCCACCCTCTGACATCATTTTCGACGAGCCATCGCCTCTGGCCATGCCACGTACTTTCTTTGGAGACGAGAGGGTGAGAACTCTCTCTCCTTCTCGTCCCTCATGTGACACACCAGTTGTTGCCGACAGTCAGGTTCAGTGTGGTGCTCTTGCTATCATGCCTGCTGCGTCATCTGAACCTGCTATTGACTCTTCAGTGGAAACAGTAGTCCTTTTTCCCTCTGAGTTCTTCGGGACCTCTTCCCGATCCCCATTCCAACCTGAGGTTTGACTTCGTCCACCTGACATGCCGTCCGTGTAAACGATTCTTTTCTGCGGGTGGACTTGAAAATCATTTATTCGCTGTTCACAATGTGCAACCTGACACCTCAGGTCGGTTGTCTCCTTCATGCGATGAGTTACTGTCACCTCCCGGAACTTCTCGCCTTTGGTGCTTCGACTGGCCCTCCTCCGTGTGCTCCCTTCACCAGGTTATCTCCGGTGAAGACATGGGCGTCGTTTTTGCACAACCTGCCATTACTCGCGACAGTTAGGGACTGGAAATCTTTCTTGTAAACAACCTGCTGCTTCCACACCCCTCGACGGCCTCGTACTACTCAACATTCTCGGGCCCTTGGTGTTCCTGGACAGATTACACACACTACTAATTCACCCTCCTGATAATAAAGGTAGAAAGCGCATCACGTTTGAAAAGGACCCCGATTCAATTCACATGTGGTGCTTTTGCCGGCGAAACCAGTTCCCAGACTTAGGAAGCAGTTTCCCTGCAACAAGTGTGACTTTGTTTTCCGCAGTCTTAAAAGTAGACAAGATCATATGACAGTACATGTTCTTGAGGATCAGTTTACTACGCTTCACGGGCTGGTCAACAATGCTCCTTCATCTGAATTTGATGACTTTGTGTTGCCCAAGCCCCCCATACTAATCCTCGACTGCAGCGTTCAACAGCCGCGTCATCTACCACCAAACGTGAGTCCGCTTCTTCTTCACGTCCGACTTCTGCCCCAGCTCGGGCATGCTCTGATTCAGCCAGGGGTTCCACTCTCTCTTGTGTCTACTGTGAGAGAGATGGTTTCCCAATAATAAAGCTCTGAAATACCATTACTTCAGGGTGCATCGGGTCCCCATTGGGAAACCTGGACCAGGCAGGACTGCTTCTACAAATGATGTTTCCCATTCTCAGACTCCTCCTCAAGAAACAACTATTGCTCCTCCAGCCATGACTGTTTCTTCCTCTGCAACCACCTTTCCCTTTGGTTCACGAGGGTGATGTTCTTCATGTTGATTTTCCTATGGAGGGGGCGGTGAAGTGTCCAGAAGCCAGGTGCTCCAGGCAATTTGTTTGCAAATCCTGATCCTCGGCGGTTTGGTCTGCTAAGAAACACCTAAGGATTTACCATCACCTTCCTCGCATCACTTCCCGACTCAGATGCGGACTATGCAACTCTGAGTTGTCAAAACCATTAAACAACATCACTGTCTCGTTTCTGTGGACCTCTATGTCCCGGACACGTGTTCCCAGTGGAGGTGTGATCCTTGTGGGATTTCATTCCCCACTGAACTTAGTTTGCGGAACCACCTCGCTGGTCACAAACGAGAACAGTTGCGGGCTGCTGCTCCTAAGCTTTCCCTCCCGGCCCCTTCCACCAAGAAGCGGAACCGGAGGAAAAGGGGAAATAATGTGTTGCCTGACATAATTGAGCCCTCCACTGTGTCCGACCCTGCAGCCGTCTTGGCACAACCGGTTCTTCAGACAGCCATTCAAGTGCGCCCCGATGATTCCATCCAAGGTCCACTGGTCCATTTTCTAGAGCCACTGGATGTCTTCTCAAGTGATCAGTTCTCGCCTAGCACTTTTGGCCCCTTCGAAGACCTCGTTGAGGACATCACACAGGCAGCCATTACGCACCTTTTCCCTGATGGCCCTCAGTCAAATGGCACTTCTACATCGGCAACCGCCATCAATGTTGACGATCCCGCGACCTGCCAGCGCCTCTACACCCGAAACCGGAGACGGGCAGTGCGGGAAATTGTTGGAAATGTCGGAGATAAGTGTAACATCCCTCTAGACAACCTTGCTCAACACTTTTTCCGAATGCTGGACTGCTAGTGCCTCTGACCCCTCGTTCTTCGACTCCATCTCCTCTGAGGGACGAATTGACGTGCTTGAGACTGAACTGACTCCCACTGAGGTGTGGAGCACACTCAAAAGGCTGAGAACACTGCACCTGGGCCAGATCGTCTCACATACCATCATCTTAGATCGGTTGACCCTGGTGCACAGGTCCTCACTAAGATTTTTAACCTATGTATTCGGTTCCGCCAGGTTCCACGCCTTTGGAAGAGATCTACCACCATCCTGATCCCCAAGGGTGGCGACCAGGATCTTGTCAAACTGGCGACCGATCGCTCTTTCAAACACTGCCTACAAGACTTTTACCAAATGCCTGGCTGCGCGACTTTCCAACTGGTGTGAGAGATTCGATGTCCTCTCCCCACTGTCAGAAAGGCTTCATGCCGTTCGACGGTGTGCTTGAGCATAATTTTCTAGTTCAACAAGCAATGGAGAGAGCCCGGTCCACCAAGCGTGACATCTGCTTTTTGGACGTCACTAATGCCTTTGGTGCTCTCCCCCATAGCGCCATTTTCAATGCTCTTCGTGGCAATGGTGTGGGCGAGACATTCGTAAGGCTTGTGGAGGACATCTATACTGGGTCCTCCACCTCCATTCTTACGGAAGAGGGTGTTTCGCCCTACATCCCCATCTCCAGCGGGGTTAAGCAGGGGTGTCCACTGAGCGGCCTCCTGTTTAACATTGCCATTGATCCCGTTCTTCGGGAAATACAGGGCTCTTCTGCCTCTCACAAGATCCTCGCATTTGCGGACGACCTCTGCCTAATTGCCAACTCGCCCGATGAGCTGCAGCTGGGACTTGATTCAGTTCAGCTCCTCCTCGGGAAACTTCATCTTCATCTCAACCCAGGCAAGTCGTTCTCTTTTCACCTCCATGGGGCTACACCTGTTGGGGTCTCGACACAGAATTCTTTCTTGGTGCCAACAGGCTTACCCCCTTTTGGAAGGCGAGTTTCACCGCTTTTTGGGGAAACCGGTTGGTTTCAACCCAGTACCGGACTACTCATCGATAAATGACCTCGCCCAGCTTGGCGCAAAGCTCGCCAGGTCTAAACTGACACCCTAGCAGCGAATTGACGCCTTAAAATCCTTTTTCTACCTTTGTCTTCAATTCCCCATGAGGACAGCCCAATTCCCCAAGGAAGACTGGGCAAAGGTGGATAAGGTCCTCAGAAGGGATATTAAAGACACTCTTAATCTCCCAACTGAGGCCTCCAATGAATATCTATATGGGCAGAGACGCTTGGGATGTTGCGGCCTTCCCATTGCAGCTGAAGAGTCGGACATTAACTTAGTCGACACCGCCTTCAAGCTTTTGACATCCAAGGATAACATTTGTGCATCGGAAGCTTTATCGTCCCTCGTCTCCACCGTCCACAGGAGACTTGGACGATCCCCAGATGATGCCACCCTGGGTGCCTTTTTGTCTGGGGAGATTGAGGGGGAGAATTCAGCACGACCTCCCGAGTTGCCTCGCGGAGGCTTGGTATTTGTTGGTCCTTTGAGGATTCATCGCCTTCCATCTCTTTTGCTGACCTAACCCTCAAGGCCAACATGCAGACGGAAAATACTCTTTTCAATTCGTGATCGTCTCCGGACTGCCCGATCCACGGTACTTTTGCAAAAGAAGAACCAAGGCAAGTCCATGGAAGTTGTTGCCCTCGCCCCAGCCAGTTCCCACTTCATCTCAAATGGGGCATACACTAGGTTCGCGGATTGGCGATTCGTTCATCGAGCTCGTCTTAACCTAGTTCCCCTCAATGGTGCTAAACCCTGGCTGAAAGATGTCGACAAGAGATGTCGAAGATGTGGCTTCCAACAAGAATCTTTGGCATATGTCGTCTACCACTGCCCATCGTTCTCCCACGCCTGGCAGCTCAGGCACAATGCCATTGTTGACAGACTACACAAAGCGCTGGAGACCAAGGGTGAGGTTCTTTCTTCTAACCAAGCAGTTCTGGGCACCTCAATCCGGCCAGACCTCGTGTTCAAAAAGGGTCGCGAAATATTCCTGATCGACGTCACCTGCCCATTTGAAAACAGGAAGACGATATTTGACTCTGCAAGGTCGAGGAAAATGGCCCACTATGAACCCTTGATGCCCATTTATCAGGCTCAGGGCCTTCAGCCTCATATTGTCCCCATCCTTGTTGGTGCTCTGGGCTCTTGGGACCCACAGAACGATTCGTTCTTGCGCAGGTTTATGAGTCGCTCATATTTGAACACATTTCGAAAACTGTGCGTGAGTGACTCAATTAAATGGTCACGTGATATCTACATTGAATTTCTCACTGGCCATAAACAATATTCTACGTCTGAAGACACTTACGGTGACCCCACTGATATGCCAGACATTCCTTCCTCTTCGGAAAGCCAGTTCGTGTTGCCGGTCTAAATGTATATTTGCTTCTTTACGTCTGTTTTTCTATTTAGAAACTTTTTTTAGAGATTTTTTTTTGTTTATTTATGTGCTTAGTTTTTAAGTGTGGTGTGTGAATGTTGATTGAATGGTGTATGTACACATAGACGGAGAACCGAGCAGCTTCTATAGCTGTCTCGACATCCTATGAAATGTGGAAAAGTAAAGTAACATGAATCTGGTGGATGGTTGCTGGTTGTGGTTGTCTTTCTAGACTTCTCACGCCTTGTTTCCTGAAGCCCATTGCTTCTGAGTCTCTTGCACAAATCCTTTCATTCTTTTGAATGATCTGGGTTATATTTTCTCCAGCAATGTCAAAAATTCATCAATGGGCTGCATGCTTTAGACAAAACTCAAGCATTAATACTAATATGACAATAGAAAGATGGCACATATATTTGAAATACAATCGTGATTTGAAAGGAAAATGTGGTGGTCGTTTTTACAAAAGCCATACATATCTTAATGAAATCTTTGCAAGTAATTATGGATAATAATTAATTACTTTTCAAATTATGAATAGAATACGAGGAAAATTAACAAAAAAGTTTTCTTTTTATCAGAAATAAACATAAAATAGCCCAAGATAATATTAACATTTATAAAACAAATGAGAGTGAGTGGCTTGTTTCCTCCTTTACATCTCTAGGTGATATGTATACTGTAAAAAAATGGATACAAATTCTGGACATTCCTGTAATTTATTGTGAGACACCTGTCAAATTTGCTTGCATCAATTTCGATGTAGTTGTGCAGATTCATGCATAAAATATATGTGTAAACATACACATATTGTATGCATGAAAAATAGTTTCGGCAATAAAGAAGAAATAAATCAAATTGAAGATAGTAATTTAACCGTCAATATAAGGGAAAACGAAGTTATTTTATTTAAAGAACTTAGAAAAGAACAATCTAGTGAAAAAAATTCAGAAAATCTGAAAGAAAAGGCAATTACTTCACTTTTAGAGGCAATCCCAACAATTAAATCGTTTACATCTGAAGTGTAATGCAAAGAATTTATGAAAGATTTGCTAACATCTTTAAATAAATGTATATCGTTGGCTATTCATAAACATGAGTTACCTCCTGTAGCTACTAAAAATGCACCTACAAAAAATTTAGGAAAACAGAGACAATATCCTGCAAAGAAGAGGAAACTGGAAAATGTAGCAGCTACGTATTCCAGAATACTTGAAAAGAATGCTCTATAGTTTCCTAGAGGACAGGAAAGTATCTCTGGGAGATGTAGAGCAGACATACAACAAAGGCATTCCACAGGGATCCTGCCTGGGTCCAATATTATGGAATATCTTCATAAATGGCATCTTGGAGCTGGACCTAGGACAGGATGGCCACATACAAGCTTTGCCGATGACATCAACCTGATGATCAAAGCACCGGCAACTTACCTCTTCTCAACCAAATGCTCCGCCCCCTACATAAAATCAACAATCGGATCAATGAAAATGGCCTTAATATCCAATTGCAACAAAAATATTTTTACAATAGTCTCAAAAAACTACACATATCCCAACCATTCGAATGCGAAACTTCAAAATAAAATACAAAAATGAAATTAAATACCTGGGAATTATTATTGATAAACAACTTAACTGGAACAAACAAGTGGACTATGTTACTAATAAAATTACAAAAATTATGCATAAAATTAATAGAACAACGAGGGTGTTCTGGGGCCTCACTCCCATGGTGAAAAAAAGAAATCTATAGAAAGGTACTTGAAAAAATCATCTTCTACGGATATAAGATTAGGCCAAACAGAATCTATAATTGAATAGCCTTCAAAAGAATAGGCCTGCTCAACATAACGAAATGTTATAGAACAGTCTCTACAGAAGCTATTCAAATTCTTTCAGGAATTCCTCCAGTCACATTGACCCTTCGATTTCTAATCAGGCTTTACCATCTGCGGTATTTGCGGCAAGACATCGAAATTGACCACCATCTCTTTAAGTTCGAAAAACTTGAAGAAAGACTCAACTTTGAACCTCCATGGAACAAATCCAAGTTTGAATGGAGGTACATGAAACAACGGAAAGAAGGTTGCTACATGTACACAGATGGCTCGAAAATGAATGGAAGAGAACAATATCATGAAACCCGACGTCTTAGTGAAGAAGCGTCCGTCTTCATGGCGGAACTGAAAGCCATTGAAACGGCAATTGAATATGTTACTTCTAACCATTTTTTTCTTATGCCAAAATTATCAGACTCAGGTCGGTCCTGCAAGTCTTAAACAACCCCAATGACTATCCACCAATACAACACTTTAAAAAACTTCTAAAATGCTCAGTTACAAAATTTGACCTCATTTAGACCAAGGAGCATGTTGGAGTTGCTTGAAACGAGCTGCAGACTCTTATGCCAAACAAGCAACTCTCAAAGAGGACATAGATTTCCACCTTAATTCTACATTCAAATCCATCAAAAAAGCTGCCCACAACGCCATTAAAATAGCCTGGCAACAACAATGGACTACTTCTGTAAAAGGAAAGAGCAGTCCATATGTTATGCCCAAAAGTGAATAGATTGCATGGCAATTACTTCATCTAACAAATAATTACTGGACATGGAGCTATTGCCATCTATCAACATAAATTCTTCAGCTCCAGTCAAGTCTGCAACTGTGGAAAAGAAGTGGAAGACAGAGATCATATAATTTTTAAATGTAAACTGTGGAAGGAAATTAGAGGAAAATGCTTCCTAATAACTTTAAGGACAAGTATCTCTTCCAACTCCTGACTAATAAACAGGTCAGGGGTTGAATAGAACAAATCATGAAAAAGAAACTGAAAAGCATACTAGAGACAATGGACTCATAGTTTTTCTTTTTCAGCATTCCTTTCAGATACCCTTATTTTATTCTCTAACTACTTCTATTTTTTGTTTTACTTTGTCTAATATCGTGTAAATGTAAACCAAAATTCTCACAATACTATCCATTTGTATTTCAACTGTGAATGAAATGTATATACTATGTAAAACTTTTTGAAACTTTCAATAAACGGCATTTGGTCAGGTCCTGTTTGGTAGTAGCATTGGGCCGCTAGCGAGACTTACCCGCCATGGGTTAGTTCCGGGTTTTTGGTATGGATTCTCGGGATTGCTGTTGTAACTCGGGTCTCACTCTTCGTATGTGCCCCCATGGGAGCGGGTCGAGTTCTCACTTATGTACAGCTTTATTAGTATTGGTTAAAACAATTGATGAACTTGTCGACCAAGTCTCATGCTTATCTCCCATGTGTTATTCTCTTGTTATTAGTAGAAACCAATTAATGAAGAATAGTGTACATCATGGTTAAGAATTAAAAATGCATTTCATCCATAAAAATGACCAGTTATGAAACACATGAGAGACACAACAAAGCTACTTTTTAAAAAAAAGCTTGCAGTCCTATCTACACAATGCATTCTGCAATCATTCTATGTTTACACACATTTTTAAAAACCCATAACTTTCCTTACAAGACAACATTTCATATTCATGAGGTTTGAAAATTTTAGTTTTTCATATAATAATCAGAAATTTTATAAAAGGAAGGACTATTTTTTTTATCTTGGATTTTTAATAAAAATCTTTAATTCAATAAGATATAACTTGAAACTAAATTAAAATAACAATTAAATTAAACTTCCAGTTCTTTAAGAAAA